>CM038121.1:3131838-3361618 GCA_001642375.2 Mentha longifolia | reverse complement strand
TAATTTTGAAGTATCATTTTTTTACGGGATAATATAACACTCATAGTATCCCGTAAAAAAAAACGATACTACAAAATTATATTTTAAAACCCGTACTAGGTTTCAGTGGAAATGCGTGCCGGAAAAGTCAGTAACATCAAGCCAGACTCAGGATCTAAACCCAGCAACACGCCAACGACATGGGAAGGAGCATGTAAGAGACCGAACTCCAGAAGGGCACGTCAAGAACGTACCGTTGGATAAATTCGGCAATCCGATTTATCTTGAAGAAGGTCATAACAGCAGCCAGGAGGAGGACAACGTCAACCTCCAGCCGCATGAATTCGAGAACGCTATAAAGGGGTATCTTGCACACAATAGGCAAGATTTTCTCCAATTCGTTAAGCAACCGAGGTGGAGAGCACGAAGCTACATCCAGATCGCGGCAGCAGCAGAAGTCCCCAAGCGTCAGAATTGTGGGCGCACGGGACGCCGGAATCCCCTAGGAGATTCGCCGCCGATCGCCAAGGAGATTACTATCGCGTCTCACCTCGGCTCGACACCGTCTCACCTCGGCGCGATGAGGATAATTACCGAGGAGGGAGGTTCGGTGTGTATGGGAGGATCTCTACCCCTTTCACCAACCGAATACTTTACACTCTTCTCCCGGATAAGTAGAGTCCTGCCTATCAAGCCATACAATGGATCATGCGACCCGAGGAATTTTCTGACCCGAACTGTGAGGTAACTATGGAGCATAGCAGATCGGTTCGCAAGAACCGATAAAGCTGACAGGCGCAAGCGCGAAGCCGACAAGGCCAAACCATCAGATCAGAAGAGGGAGGATCGGAACGACCGAGGCCAAAGTCGGCGAAGTGCCTTCGATAGGCTCCAGCGTGCAACCCTGGAATCCAAGCTCGGACCTCGGCAAAATCAGGAACGAAGACAACTCACTCCATTGACGAAGCCAAGGACAGAGATCTACGAACTGCACACACCGATATGTTTGAGAAGCCTCGGCCCATGTCAAGTGGAGGGGCGAAGTGCCGATCCAAGGAAAAGTATTGTCCCTTCCATGAGGATTACGGGCACGATACGGAGGAATGCAGAAATCTTGCTGCGGATATAGAGTAATTGGTGCGTGACGGCACCCTCAAGAAGTACCAAAGTCGCGGCCAATATGAAGCCCGACCTCAGGGCAAAGGAAAGCGCAAGCAGAATAGGGGGGGAAACAACTACGACCCCCACATTGATAAAAAAGCAAAGCGCAATGATGATGACGAGGACGAGGACCAACCACAGTTCGATGGGATCATCACAGCCATCACGGGGCCCCCTCGGCCATCACGGGGCTCCCTCAAGGTGTAACGAAGTCATCTCTCAAGGCCGAGGCCCGAAGTCCTCAAACGGATGAGCCTTCCCATAAGAGGTTCAAAAAGGACGAGGCCATCACCTTTTCTGAGAAGGACCCGGTGCCAGAAAGAGTACCTCATCAGGATGTAACCGTCATTGAAGCAGTGGTCGCCAACAAGCTAGTCCAGCACCGACCTGCCCACTTCGGCAAGAAGTGCTAATGAAACACCGAAGCCATCTGAGCCTACCTCGAAAAACCGAAGCCGAACCTGCAAAAGAACCGCCTAAAGATTGCTAGAAAGTATACATAGACGGGGCTTCGGGAAATTCGGGAAGCGGGGCAGGCATCATACTCCTCAGCCTAGACGGACAGGAGAACCTATGTACTTCGGTTCGACTTCCTTACAACAAGCAACGAAGTGGAGTACGAAGCTTTAATCGCCGGACTTCGCCTAGCTCAAGGTCTCCAGATACGAGTTGTATAAGTTTACAGCGACTCTCAAGTCATAGTGAGCCACATGCTAAGAGGTTACGAAGCTAAAGGTGACAGGATGAAAAGATACCTCAACAAAGCCAAGAGCCTACAACAATACTCGTATTTTGAGTTGGTTAGCATCCCGAGGGGGAGGAAATAACCGAGCTGATGCCTTAAGCAAATTAGCGTCGTTGTCTACAAGCTCTCCCGTGGAAGAAGTTAAACTTTGAAGTATAGACGAAGCCGAGGTTAACTTAGTAACTGATGACAAGCCAAACTGGATGACCCCTCACCGAAATTACTTGGAAAAAGGCAAACTCCCCAGTGATAAGCTCGAAGCTAGGAAAATCTTGAGCAAGTCTCCGAAGTACGTTCTAGAACAGGAAGTGCTCTACAGAAGATCATACCTCCAGCCCCTCATGAGGTGCATAGGACCGAACCAAGCAGATTACGCACTGCAAGAAGTGCACGAAGGATCATGTGGGAGCCACATCAGAGCTAGGGCACTATCAAAGAAAATCATGTAGTGGGACCTCGTCATAAAGTGTGCAAAATGCCAGATTCATGGGACCGTGCCGAGGTTACCTCAGACCGACCTCACCAGCATGCAAAGCCCGTGACCGTTCATGCAATGGGGGATAGACATCGTCGGTCCACTAGACAAAGCTCCCGGCCAACTCTAGTTCCTCATCGTAGCCATCGACTATTTCACCAAATGGGTGGAAACCGAACCCTTAGCAAAAATCACAGGGAAGAACGCCCTCAACTTCGTCTGGAAGAACATAGTATGCCGCTTTTGGCATACCCCAAATCCTCATCTTAGACAATGGGATGCAGTTCATAGACAGAATATTTAGGGAATGGTGTGAAGAACTTCATATTCAGCAGAAGTTCACCTCGGTAGCACATCCCCAAGCAAACGGCCAGACCGAAGTCACCAACCGGACGATTGTCAAGGGACTCAAAGCTCGCCTTGATAAAGCCAAAGCAGACTGGGTAGTGAACTTACCCCAAGTTCTATAGTCATACCACACAACTTCCCGGACCTCGAACGGAGAAACACCCTACAGTTTGGTGTATGAAACCGAAGCAGTGATCCCGGTAGAGATCGGCCTGCCGAACCCTCGCACTATCAATTTCTCAGCCGAAGACAATGAAGAGAATCTCCGAACCGGCCTAGATCTAGTGGAAGAAAAGCGAGAGTTCGCCTACATAAGGGAAGCAAGGTACAAGCAACAAGTAACTCGGTATTACAACTAGAGAGTTAAGTACCCACAATTCCAAGTAGGCGACCTCGTTCTTCGAAATAATGAAGTCAGCAAGGCTGCAAGGTTCGGCAAGCTAGAAGCCACATGGGAAGGACCTCACTGAGTTGAAGAAGTCCTCGGCAAAGGGTCATACAAGCTCGCCCACTTATCCGGTAAGCAAATACCCCGTGCATGGCACATTACTCATTTAAAGAGATACTTTGCATAAGTGGTCGAGAGTAATGTCCAAGTTCATATAGTTCATTTAGGTCATTTAGGTCGTCTTTTTAGGGTCTTTACATCATCTTGCACATCTCTTTTCTACTTATGCATATTATCTCGCCCTTATAATTAAAAATCCTGACGAGGATGACATAATACCCTTTCGAGGATGAACAAAACCCCAAAATTGGGGTAAAATTCAAACGCGCGTAAGGGGACCACCCCTATCGATACTTCTCGACAAATAAGGAACCACAAGCCTACCTTCGTTAAAAATAAGGACGAACTACCTTTGTTAAAAATAAGGAGGCACTACCTTCGTTAAAAATAAAGATGAATTACTTTTGTTTAAAATGAAGACGAGCCTAAACCTCGTCTAATGACGAGGTAGTGCTATCTAAAGCCTAAACCTCATCTAATGACGAGGTCGTGCTACTTAAAGCCTAAACCTCGTCAAATGACGAGGTCGTGCTATCTAAAGCCTAAACCTCTTCTAATGACGAGGTTGTGTTACTTAAAGCCTAAACCTCGTCTAATGACGAGGTCGTGCTATTTAAAGCCTAAACCTCGTCTAATGACGAGGTCGTGCTATCTAAAGCCTAAACCTTGTCTTATGACGAGGTCGTGCTACTTAAAGCCTAAACCTTGTCTAATGACGAGGTCATGCTATCTAAAGCCTAAACCCCGTCTAATGATGAGGTCGTGCTACTTAAAGCTAAAACCTCGTCTTATGACGAGGTCGAGCTACCTAAAGCCTAATCCTCATCTTATGACGAGGAAGACCTACTCAAAGCCAATCCTCATTTTATGACGAGGAAGAGCTACTTAAAGCCAAACTTCATCTTATGACGAAGTGAACTATCTAAAGCCAAACTTCATCTTATGACGAAGTGAGCTATCTAAAGCCAAAACCTCATCTTATGACGAGGTCGAGCTATCTAAAGCGTAAACCTCATCTTGTGATGAGGACGAGCTACCTTCGTTTAAAAATGAGGACGAGCTACCTTCGTTTAAAAACGAGGACGACCTACCTTCGTTTAGAAATGAGGACGACCTACCTTCGTTTAAAAACGAGGACGACCTACCTTCACTTAAAAATGAGGATGAAAAGCTTAAATACAAGTACATAAATTTCCATTTTATTTCATAAAAAGGAAAGGTACAGTTGCATCAAGACGAAGTATAACCTGAAGGTCTAGAACCCGAAGGCTGACTAAAGCTAAGCCAATCTCTAGCAAAGTCTTAACATTTAAGAGATCGATCGACTTCGTCGAATTTATTTTTCGACGGGGCAAGGCATTTCTTTTTTACCTTGTCTTTTGATGGGACGAGCCAAACTTGACTTCGTCGAATTTATTTTTTGACGGGGCAAAGCATTTATTTTTTACCTTGTCTTTTGACGGGACAAGCCAAACTCGACTTCGTCGAATTTATTTTTCGACGGGGCAAGGCATTTCTTTTTTACCTCGTCTTTTGACGGGACGGGCCGAACTCGACTTCGTCGAATTTATTTTTCGACGGGGCAAGACATTTCTTTTTTACCTCGTTTTTTGACGGGACAAGCCGAACTCGACTTCGTCGAATTTATTTTCCGACGGGGCAAAGCATTTCTTTTTTACCTCGTCTTTTGACGGGACGAGCCGAACTCGACTTCGTCGAATTTATTTTTCGACGGGGCATTTCTATTTGTGACAATGGTGTCTCATACCCATTTAAACTTAGGCAACAAGAATTATGCCCACAAAGATAAAAAATATAAATCATACCCAACTTTTATCATTTTGGACAAAAATACCCCTACTCACTTCACTTTTTCTTACAAGATTCACAGCATTCCACCCCTCTTTCCCCCTTCCCAAATCTGTTTTCCTCAATTCTCTCTCTCTTCTTTTCTCTCTTTCTCGTTCTACACCCACCGCAGGTCTCAAGTCTCAAGTGGATTTTGCCGCCGGAGAACCCTAATCCCCCAAATTTTTGCTCTTTGTTTCTCCGTTTCCCCGCCGCAGCGAGCTTCGAGTTTAAGAAAACTGCCGCCGCCGTTGGTGGTCTATCTCTCTCTCGACGGATTTATGCACTTTTGTTGTGCAACACGCTGCCGGCAGGTTTGGCCCTTCAACACACCGCTGGCTTCGCCGTCTCTATTTCCCGTACTTGGTGCAGGTAAGTTCTCTCTCTAGCGCTCTCTCTCTCTCTCTCTCTTAATTTCTTTCTCTCTCGTGACTCCTCTATCAGCATCTGGATTCGCAGAAGCAGCCGACCAGATAAATGATGTGAACTTCAGAATTTGCTCGTGTAATGGAGTTTGTTAATGGTTGCTATTCTGCATTTAGAAAGGGCTTCTTTGTATTGGTATAATCCTTCCTATTCCTGGTGTATCATCCACTTTTTACTGATAAAGAATCACACATTTACCATGGCTATGCACGTAAAAGGAATAAACAAGTTATCCACCCGCTGTATCCACGAACCTTGCATTTCTATTTGGTAAGTTTTACTCTGATGTAAAAGTTGTTATTTTCTGTAATGCTTAGGGATGGGAATTCATGTTTTAGTGAAAAGTATAAGTTTGAGTTGTGCACAGGCGTGTGTTCATATTGGGAATGTGAGGTTGAATTTACTTCGTAATATGTAGTGTGATAGGATATGCCTAGTTACTAGGCCCAATCATCGAGCCCAATATAATTAGGCCCCGACAGTTAAGCTCGGCCAACGCAGCTCGGCCCAACTAGAGCCCTATGCAGTTCGGCCCAGTCAGCACAGCTCGGCCTAGTCAACTACAACCTACTTCAAAGAGACTTCTACACCAAGGCAACTCCTACATCAACTACAATTCAATCTCCAAGAGATATAGAAGCTCGGTGTTTGTCCAATAAAAGAGGAGATCAAGCCAAAGAGTCCTAATAGGAAAAGACTTGTAATCCTAGTCGGATTACATATGTAAATACCTATAAATAGGGGTTGAGAATAGATTGAAAAGGGGAAACAATCTTTGTACAAGCTATATGCATACTGATAGGATATGGCCCAATAGGCCTAGATCAGCTCGGCCCATTCCTAATTCCCCCGGCCCAATCAAGGATAAAGCCCAGTGGAAGTCAAGAAAGTCAACCAACTGCTCCCAACCACTCCACAGTGCAGACAGGAACACCCACGACCCCCCAACCACTCCTGAAACATCCGTGACCTCCATTCTCTATAAATAGAATCATTTGTAAAGAAAGAGGTAGGTTGTAAGAGCGGCTAGAACACGAAAATATAAAACATTCTCTCCTTCGTGGACGTAGATCTAATCAAAGATCGAACCACGTAAAAACCTCTCGTGTTCTTCATTCTCTCTCTCTCTCGTATAATCACTCTAAAATACACGATCGATCACTGGCGCCGTCTGTGGGAAACGAAAGAATTTTGTGAAACCGATCAGCGTATTTCAAGTGAAAACACGATGGTAAGACCAACCCGCTCGGCCACCACCGCCGCCGCCGCCGCTGCTGCCAAGGCAAAACAGAAACAAGCTGACCTCTTTTCCAATCCACCTTACATGCCGGCCAACGAGGAAGAAGGTGACGTTAGTCAAGCTCAGAAAACTGCTTCCCAGATCCAGCGTGACCGACAGCCCATCCGCCGAACTCCTGAAGGCCACCCGGAGGAGGTCCCATCTGGGGGTTCAGCTAGCGACGATGGACCAGATCAAAGTGGCAGCCGACGCGGGAATGCTGAACTCCAACCCGAGCTGGGAGACGTACTGAAAGCGTACCTGAGCATCCATGAGCAGGATTTTCGCAGGTTCGCCGATCAACACCGACAAAGTCAAAGCAAGGAAGACGAAGTCGAACCGTCACAAAGGCCATCCCCAAGTCTTCGGATCGTTGGAGGCAGGGAGGCCGAAGTTCCCCGTAGGCGACAAAACAATCGCCGTGGGAACGGTCGCGCTTCACCTCGGCGCGGTTCAACGTCACCTCGTCAAAACGCCGTTCCTCATTGGCGTGACGAACGGAACGTCTATCAAAGAAGATTCGACGTTGAGCCCGAAGTTCCCCGAAGGCGACAGAGCAATCGCCGCGGGAACGATCACGTTTCACCTCAGCGCGATCCAACGCCACCGCGTCAAAACGCCGTTCCACCTCGGCACGACGAGGAGAACACCTACCAAGGAAGGTTCGCCGTCTACGGTCGAATCTCGACTCCCTTCACTAATAGGATACTCTATACTCCCCTCCCGTCGACGTATAGAGTACCTCTTATCCCGCCTTACAACGGAACCCAAGATCCCAGCAACTTTTTATCCCGGTTCCAATACAACATGATGAACTAGGGGTTAGCCGAAGACGTTTACATGTGTAAAGTCTTCCCCGAGCTACTAGTAGACAACGCTAGAAGCTGGTTCGATAGCCTCCCTAATTGCAGCGTAGGATCATATGCCGACCTACTGGACGCCTTTGAACGTCGTTTCTTCTAAAAAGCCGAGGCAAAAATCAGCCCAGCCCAGCTCCTCACCTTAAAGCAAGGGCGGGGAGAAACGATCAGTGATTTTCTGGCCCGTTTTTATAACGAGAGCCTAAAAGTCGATCGTCTCTCCGACGACGTGCTTATCTCGGCATTCCAAAATGGCATCCAGTCCGGGACTCTCTTCAGAGAGCTCGTAAAGGCACGTCCTACGACCTCCAAGCGGCTATGGAAGATCGCCGACATATTCGCCGAAGCGGACGAGGCCGATCGGAAGAAACGGGCTGCAGATCTGCCCGAAAACAACGATAAGAGAAAGAAAGAGGAGCGCACCGACCTTGGGCAAGGCCGCCGAAGTGCCCTCGAAAGGTTACAACGAGGACCCCTCGAGTCCCGATTAGGACCTCGATCCAACCAAGACCGAAGTCAGTATACACCACTGACAAAGTCAAGGGCCGAAATATACGAGCTTCATGCGAACTTGTTCGAGAAGCCGCCGCCCTTATCTCGAGGTGGGTCGAAACGTCGATCCAAGAAGAAATACTGCAAACTCCATAATGACTACGGTCATGAAACTGAAGATTGCAGAGATCTCGCCTCGGACATAGAGCACATGATACGCGACGGTACCCTTAAACTGTACCAAAGTCGCAATCAGAAAGAGGCCGACCTCAAGGGAAGGGCAAGAGAAAGAAAAATAAGGGAGGCTATAACTGCGCCCCCCAAAATGACAAAAGGCCAAGGCACGACGACGAGGATGAAGACGAAGATCAGCCTCAATATGACGCAGTCATCACGGCCATCACCGGACTGCCCGAAGGCGCGACGAGGTCATCATTGAAAGCCGAAGCCCGGAGTCAACAGCGAGAAGAACCCACTCAAAAAAGGTTCAGGAGAGACGAGGTCGTCACCTTTTCCGGTGATGACCCAGTTCCCCATGCGGTACCTCATCAAGATGCCACCATAATCGAGGCGGTGGTGGCCAACAAACTGGTCCACCGCGTATTTGTTGATAGTGGAGCATCGGTGAGTGTGCTCTTTAAAGACTGCTTCGATAAGCTAGATATCGAAGAAGCACGTCTAAAGCCAGCACCCATGCCATTGAAGAACTTCACACAACAAGAGACGACGACGGAAGGCATAATTTCACTGCCCGTGACAGTTGGAAAAAGCCCGTTGTCTACTACGAAGATAATCCACTTCTTCGTCGTAAAAGCCAGCTCCCCCTATAACATCATCTTAGGAAGGGATTGGCTAATATCGACAAAGGCAATCTGCTCGGCCTACCACCTGACGATTAAGATTCCATCTAGAAACGGAGTGATCACACTTCGGGGAAACCAGCAACAGGCTAAGGAGTGCATGCAGGTCGCACTCCGAGGTGATAGGAATTAACACCCCCAGGCATAGCAACTACAGAAACCCGAAGAGGTGGAGCCGACGTCGTCTCCATCCATCGAGCCGGTAGAAGACGTCGCATTATATGAAGATGACCCTGCCAAGGTCGTCAAAGTAAGGTTCGTCGGCGAAAATGAGCTCCGAAGTCAACTTATCCGGCTACTTCAGGAGTATAGAGATGTCTTCGCCTGGTCGCCGCTTGACATGACCGGGGTGGCACCAAACATCATCACTCATCACCTCAACATCGACCCTGCAATAAAACCAGTTCGGCAGAAACAACGAGCCTTCGCAGCCGAAAGGAGTCAAGTAATTCACGACGAGGTCCGGCAACTGCAAAAGGCCGATATTTTATTCGAAGTAAAGTATCCGACCTGGTTGGCCAACCCCGTGATGGTGAAAAAGCAGGGAGGTGGGTGGCGGATGTGCATTGACTACACGGACCTTAATAAGCACTGCCCAAAGGACTGCTACCCCCTCCCCAACATTGACAAGAAGGTCGAAGCTCTTGTTGGCCACAAGGTGTTCAGCTTCTTGGACCTATACAAGGGATACCACCAAGTCCTCATGAATGCCGAAGACGCGCCGAAGACCGCCTTCGTCACGGACTTCGGCATCTATGCATACAAAAAAATACCCTTCGGACTAAAGAATGCCGGAGCCACATACCAGAGGATGGTCGATAAAATTTTTGAAGCCCACGTCGGTAGCATTGTCGAAGTATATGTAGACGATATAGTCATAAAGAGCAAGGAGATCGCCACTTGTGTAAACGACCTTAAAGTTGTCTTTGGCCTACTTCGTAAAGTGAACCTAAAATTAAACCCAGAAAAGTGTACTTTTATGGTCCGATCTGGAAAATTTCTAGGGTGTTGGGTTTCACGCGAGGGGTTAAAAGCCAACCCTTCGAAAGTCCGGGCTATCCAAGAAATGCAAGTGCCGAAGTCGATCCACGACGTGCACAAACTGACGGGCTGCCTAGCCGCCCTGAGTCGCTTTCTATCTAAGGCCGCCGAAAAACAACTCCCATTCTTCAAGATACTAAAGAAGGCTCCGAACTTCGAGTGGAACGATGAGCACAGAGGAGCTTTCGATGGTTTGAAGAAGTATCTCGCAAATCTCCCAACCTTATCTGCACCAAAGAAGGACGAGACCCTCTCTTTATACCTCGCCGCTTCGAACGAGGCAATCAGTGCAGTCCTGGTACGAGAAGAAAGACGTCATCAGCTACCCGTCTATTTCATAAGCCGAGCCCTAAAAGGGCCGGAGACGAGATACCAGCCTTTGGAAAAGGTCGCACTTGCGTTGGTGAATGCAGCGAGGAGACTTCGACCATACTTCCATGCACATCAGATACAAGTACTGACCGACCTACCACTTCGGCAAGTACTTACAAAGCCAGAAGCGTCTGGGCGAATCGCTAAATGGGCTGTAGAACTCGGCGAGCACACAATTTCCTTTATACCTCGCCAAGCAATCAAAGGACAAGCCCTGGTCGATTTCCTGGTGGAAGCCAAGTTCACGGAAGCACAGCAATCCGTTGAACCTACTGAGGATAAACCAAAGGCCGAGGCACCTAATCCACAACCGCGAAACTGTTGGAAGGTCTACGTGGATGGGGCATCAGGTAACAAAGGAAGCGGAGCCGGGGTTTTACTCATCAGCCCGGAAGGAAAGGAGATCACCCACGCACTCCGGTTCAATTTTCCGACCACAAATAACGAAGTTGAGTACGAAGCTCTAATCGCTGGACTTCGCCTAGCCGAGGCTCTCCAGGTAAGGGCCATTCAAATTCACAGCGATTCCCAAATCATAGTGAATCATATACTGGGTAAATACGAGGCCAAAGGAGAACGAATGAAGAAGTACCTTCATAAGGCCAAGATCCTACAACAAGGCTTCTCGTACTTCGAGTTAGTGCGAATCCCAAGAGGGGATAATGGGCGAGCTGACGCACTAAGCAAGCTCGTGTCATCATCAACAATCTCTCCAGTGGAAGAAGTACAGCTCCGAAGTATCGATGAAGCCGAAGTTAATATAGTAACCGAAGACGGACCGAACTGGATGACTCCACTTCGCAGCTATCTAGAGATAGGCGAACTCCCCACCGATAAGGTTGAGGCTAGAAAGCTCCTGGCCAAGTCCACCAAGTATGTCTTTGAACAGGGAGTGTTGTATAGAAGATCCTACCTCCAACCTCTCCTAAGATGTGCGGGGCCCAACCAAGCAAACTACACACTGCGCGAAGTCCATGAAGGCTCCTGTGGCAGTCACATTGGAGCCCGCGCCCTCTCCAAAAAGGTCATGAGGTGTGGGTACTACTGGCCCACCATGTTCCAAGATGCTACCAACCTCGTCAAAAAGTGTCCGAAGTGCCAAATCCATGCGACGGTTCCGAGGTTGCCTCAGACCGAGCTGACCAGCATACAAAGCCCTTGGCCGTTCATGCAGTGGGGAATTGACATCGTCGGCCCATTTGAAAAAGCCCCCGGCCAGTTACAATTCCTCATCGTAGCCATCGACTACTTTACGAAGTGGGTCGAAGCCGAACCATTGGCCCGGATCACAAGTAAAAACGCCCTGAACTTCGTTTGGAAGAACATAGTTTGTCGTTTCGGCATACCTCACGTCCTCGTATCAGATAATGGAACCCAGTTCACAGACAGGACGTTCAGAGAATGGTGTGACGAACTCCACATCCAGCAAAAGTTCACCTCGGTAGCCCATCCTCAAGCGAATGGCCAAACCGAGGTTACGAACCGAACGATAGTCAAAGGGTTAAAAACACGGCTCGATAAGGCCAAAAGAGACTGGGCTGCGAACTTATCCCAAGTCCTATGGTCGTACCGAACCACCCCGAGGACATCACACGGCGAAACGCCATATAGCTTGGTGTACGGAACCGAGGCGGTGATCCCGGTAGAGATCGGTCTGCCGAGCCCCCGAACGCTTAACTTCGCAGCCCAAGACAACGAAGATGGACTTCGAACTAACTTGGACTTGCTAGAAGAGAAACGGGAACAAGCCTACATACAAGAAGCTCGATACAAACAGCAAGTAGCTCGGTACTATAACAGCCGGGTGAAGCATCAGCAGCTCCAAATAGGCGACTTCGTACTCCGGAATAACGAGGTCAGTAAGGCGGAAAAGCTCGGCAAATTAGAAGCCACCTGGGAAGGACCATACCAAGTTCAAGAAGTCCTCGGAAAAGGGTCGTACAAGCTCGCCCACTTATCTGGTGAGCCCATACCCCGTACATGGCACATTACTCACTTGAAAAGGTACTTTGTATAAACAGAGAGTAGTGTCCGAGTCCATTTAGGTCCTAGGAGCCGGGTCGTCTTGGTAAATTCTGTCTTTTTTTTAACTCCATTCAATTAAAGTCTTTTTTTTAGTTTTATGCATGGTACACCTCTCTCTCGTTTTATACTAAGTATCTCGATTTTAAAATCCTGACGAGGATACAAATAAACTCCACGTCAGAGTAACACCTAAACGCGCGTAAGGGGACCACCCCTATCGATAAACTCGACAAATAAGGTACTTAAAAGCCTAAACTTCGTCTTCAGACGAAGTGGCTACTTGAAAGCCTAAACTTCGTCTTCGGACGAAGTGGCTACTTGAAAGCCTAAACTTCGTCTTCGGACGAAGTGGCTACTTGAAAGCCTAAACTTCATCTTCGGACGAAGTGGCTACTTGAAAACCTAAACTTCGTCTTCGGACGAAGTGGCTACTTGAAAGCCTAAACATCGTCTTCGGACGAAGTGGCTACTTAAAAGCCTCTACTCGTCTCGACGAGGCTACTCGTCTTCGGACGAAGTGGCTACTTGAAAGCCTAAACATCGTCTTCGGACGAAGTGGCTACTTGAAAGCCTAAACTTCGTCTTCGGACGAAGTGGCTGGTTAAAAGCCTAAACTTCGTCTTCGGACGAAGTGGCCACTTAAAAGCCTAAACTTCATCATCAGACGAGGTGGCTAACTGAAAGCACAATCTTCGTCACAAGACGAAGTGACTGAGAAAGTTGGTAAACGCAAATGCAAAAATTTCTGTTTTATTTGAATGGAAATAAATGTACATTGTTACATTAAGAAGGCGAGGAACCCGGAGGCTTTGGCTTACTAAAGCTAAGCCAATCTCTAGCAAAATCCCTGCCGGAGTTAAAGTTCAAAACATCATCTATACTAAACCTGCCCCGACCGCGTCCAGAAGCCGAACTTCGGCCTCTACCTCGGACATTCTGGCTCGCCCGACCCCGACCCCGACCCCATCCAGACGCCGATCGCCGCTCTTGACTATAAATTTCTTGAGAATGGCGTGTCACAATCTTCGGGTCCGGGTCAGCAGACCTCGAAGATTCACCTCCCAAAAATTCTCTAGAAGTACGGTCGAGCAACTTCGGATCCAGATCGGAAGAAACTGAAGTCGCAGAACCAGCTTGTAAAGACAGACGCCGCTTCAACTTCGGAAAGCGATCAAGGACAGTCTCATAAATGCTCGCCACACGAACGAGCTCTTCAAACTCACCTCTAACCTGCCAGGATTCACTCCCATATTCCTCCCTGTAACTTCGGCATCGGGCCTGGAGCTCCTTGACCTTATCGTAAGTCTCGGAAATCGTGGATCCCCCAGCTCGGTGAATTATGGTCTCGTACTCCATATGCTCCTCGACGATCTCTTTGCAAGCCTTGATGTCATCCCGAGCTCGCTGGTACTGGTCTTCGAGCTCCATGTATCTGGCATGCATCTCATCGAGTTTTTCTAAAGAAGCCCGAAGTTTCACCTCGGCCTCGATCTCTATGTTATTAGCCCGTTTCTTCCAATTCGAAACATCGAGCTCGGCCACCTCTACAGCTCGGCGAAGCTCGGATATTTCTTGAGCAAGGTGGGAGGCATCATAAAACTCGGGAGCAGACTACAGAACAAATACAAGCAAGGTTCAAAAAGAAATCCTTTTATTTATGTATAGCCGAAAACGGCGAAAGAAACGCCACCCTAACGGTGACGAAGTACAAAACTAAAAAAAAAAAAAAAAAAAAGGGGGAAGAGGGAAAGAAGCCAAAAATCGTGGTGTCAATTCACTACATCACGATTTTCTCCTTCTAGGCCGACCTCTGGTTCCTCGAGGTCGTCGCGAGCTGGTTCCTCGGCGGTCTGTGCAGCCGGGGTCCTCTTGAGGTCGGCAATGACCGTCTCCAGGAGTTCATACCTGTCGGCGGGACATCGCCGAATAGTCCCTTCAGTGAGTAGAACCCTCTGCGCGGCGAGCTGCTCGACCACCGGGATTGAAGAACCGAGCTCCAAGAGCACACCAGCGAAGTCCTGCAGCGTTTCCTCCTCCGTCATGACACCATACCCGTACTTGGTTTTATCAAGCTCGGGGATGTCGGCGGCGATGTTGTCGAGCGCTGCAGAGACGATCGGGGTACTCAAGGCACTCGCCAACTGAACGGCCATGTGGGAGAAATGCCTCGACCGGAAGACACATTCCACCACAGCTCGGAACACGTCCCCCTGTCCAGCCACCACCCCAGCAATCTCGTTGGTCAGCCGGTCCACTTCAGCCTCCAGCTCGGCGTTCCTCTTCTTCGCCTCTTCGGCGGCAGCCAAAGCCACCGCCTCCCTCTCTTGTGCTGCCTGTGCCGCGGCTTCGGCAGCATGGACCCTGGCCATCAGCCGATCCTCCGTAGCCGCAGCTTCGGCAGCCTGTGTTTGTAACTTGGCGACTCCACTCCTAATGAAGCTCGCCAAGCCCTGCAAAACCGCCTCGGCTCCCTAAAACCTGAAAACAAAGGGGAGATTAAAAAAGGTACAATCACTATATATATATGTAATATTCAGTTGTACACTTACTTCAGGGAATCCTTGGCTCGAGGTCGCGCCACTCTCGACGATCGTCACTTCGGCATCCAACGAAGTTACGGCTCCTCGAGGTCGTCGGCCGACCACCTGCAGTGGAGAGGAACCATGGACAGGCGCGTCCAGCTGCGAGCTTACGGATACCGACCTTGGAAGGTCGGTCGTCCTCTCTGACGACGCCGCCGAAGTCACCCTCTCCACCACGGAAACAGAGGGCTTCTGCCTCTTCCTCTTATTCTTGCCTTGTAAAGCGGCCTGGAAAGCTTGGGCATCCACTACAAAAAAAAAAAAAAAAAAAAAATTGTCAGCAAAAAACGAAAGAAATCACGAAACGCAAGTCAGCGAAGCAGAGCCTCACCCAAGTCCGCGTCAGACACGGAGTTATACGGGCTTAGCCCATGATTCGCAAGCTCGGCCTCGGCATAATTCCTTTCAACGAGGCCGAGGTTCACCAAGCTCGTCTCAAGCTCACCGGTCGGTTTCCCAGTGTCTCGAGGAGCGAACTTACCCTTCATCCAAGGGTATAACGGGACACCTTCACACCGGCAAAAGAAGAACTTCTTTTGCCAGTTCGGCACCTTAGAAGGCGTCCCCAACTTGAACCTATTAATAGGGGAAAGGTAAGCCCACCCCGTCGGACCAAGCTTAGGCCTAAAAAACCTAAGAAACGACTCTACGATAGGCGTACCACCACGTCGGCTGACCTCGAAGCAAAAGCCGATGATCTGCTTGACAGAGGGTGGCTGCAACTGACCTAACGCCAGTTCAAGCTCTTCTAAGAGCTCGACAAAAAAATGGTTCAAAGGAAACCGTAAACCAAAATGAAGGTAATCTTCATATACGGTAAAAAAACCCACGGGAGGCGAACTACCCCTATCAACATCGCGAGGTAAAAGGAGTTCGACTGACTCGGGAAATAAAAAACTGCGGGCCAAACCCTGCATATGAGATACAGACATGGTGGAGGCCACAGCCAGAGACGCGTCAGACCCGACCAACGACGGGAATTCAATTTCCCTAAACGCCGGCGGGACTAACGCGCGGGTATATACATTCAGCCAAACCTTCGCCGGAAACCCCCTAACCGGCGAAGGCGAAACCCCTACGTTCTCACCATCACTATCTACTTGGGGAAAAGAAGAAGCATCCATTGTGAAGAAAATTACTTACTTGTCACAGATTTTCCGATCAAAAATCACCGGGAACTGGCTAAACGGCGGCGGTTGCAGAATTTTGGGGCTTAGGGTTTTCTCTTGCGCGATATTGAAAATCGATTGAGAAAAATGTTGTTTAGCGTACATAAGAAGCTTTTAAAAGGCAAGGGCACGCCTTTTCAAATCCCGCCTCTTCACCTGCCCCAACCAAAAAGCGACGCGTGTCCTACCTACGCTGACAACAGCAGTCGCACATCACACCACGTCTATTCAAGCTCGACCTCGTCAAAACGAGGCGGTATACATTTCGACTTCGTCAAAATCTCATTTCCGACGAAGCAATGAAATTCAAGCTCGACCTCGTCAAAACGAGGCGGTATACATTTCGACTTCGTCAAAACCACATTTCCGACGAAGCAATGAAATTCAAGCTCGACCTCGTCAAAACGAGGCGGTATACATTTCGACTTCGTCAAAATCTCATTTCCGACGAAGCAAGTACAATTCGACCTCGACCTCGACCAGTTTACACCTCCCCACAATGACCTCGCTGCTCCGGTCTTTTGGGGGGGGATGTGATAGGATATGGCCCAATAGGCCCAGATCAGCTCGGCCCATTCCTAATTCCCCCGGCCCAATCAAGGATAAAGCCCAGTGGAAGTCAAGAAAGTCAACCAACTGCTCCCAACCACTCCACAGTGCAGACAGGAACACCCACGACCCCCCAACCACTCCTGAAACATCCGTGACCTCCATTCTCTATAAATAGAATCATTTGTAAAGAAAGAGGTAAGTTGTAAGAGCGGCTAGAACACGAAAATATAAAACATTCTCTCCTTCGTGGACGTAGATCTAATCAAAGATCGAACCACGTAAAAACCTCTCGTGTTCTTCATTCTCTCTCTCTCTCGTATAATCACTCTAAAATACACGATCGATCACATACTCTCAATAAAATCCATACACACTTTCGCTCCGTGGACGTAGATCTATCCCAATAGATCGAACCACGTAAATCCTTTGTGTCCCTTTTCTTGTTTATTAAATCCCAATTTTCGTGCATTAATTACCTTGCAAAAATAAGATCGATCATAGTGTAAGTTTTTTAGGAAGATAGACATGGTATGAGTTTGCTTGATGGGGGAGTCTATATCTAAATTATAATGCACATTTCATGTTTTTGTATAATATTAGTGTGTGAATCTATGATAATGCTTTTATCAGGGTGGAATCGATGAAAGTGAGGATCCTAGAAACGCTGCCATCAGGGAATTGAGGGAGGAAACCGGAGTTACTTCAGTTGATATTGTTGCAGAGGTACACCTGCAAAACTCGACTCTTACTACAGTTGTTTGTTGCTGATTTTTAATGGTTTGCCGTGATTGTGTAATGTTTTTTCTTCTATTCTTGCTCTATCTATAAATGTATCCATCTTCCTTTTGGATATCTTTATTTGATAGTGTAGCAAAGTGCCATGTCTCCTACCCTGTAGAATATGGGTTGTTCGATTTCTAATAGAATTTTCCATGGTTCACAGATGTTGCTTCCAATTGGCTAGCATGCTTTCTAGCTTTTGCAAGGAAGCATGTATATGGGCTGGGGAGAAGAGATGCGAAGTTGTTAAATTCTCAATCAAAGTGTCGATGGCCACTTCATCTTCAATAGGGCTCTTCTTCCGAATAATATGTTGGCTTTTCATCAAAAACCATCAGTACTCCCCCCTTCACAGATGATGAGGCAGTGGCCCACATAATCTCCTGTCTGTCGCTTCTTCAATAGTATTATGATATTGAAGACTTTGTCTAATTGAAATTGTCTTGAAGTTGGTGGACATCAATTTGTTATGATGACTTGATTTTTGAATTAATAGAATTGTTATGATGAAGTTGGTGGACATCATTTTAGACGCAATTCAATTGAAATAATTGGAATAATTGGGATGATTAAGTTGAAACGTAGTAATTTGTTATTCATCTAATTAACCAAAACTTCTTGGTCCTTTTTCTTTAATACTAAAATTATGTAATTTTGGTACTATTCAATCTTATCCAAGAGGACTCGATTCTATTGGAACGAAAATATAAATTGTTCCAAAAGTTTCAACATATTGGAAACTCTTAGAACAATTTATTGCTTTAGTTCCAACAGAGTCAAGCCAACACACTTTACATACTTAGAACTATTGGAACAATTTACAATAGGACTTGGTTCTATTGGAACAAAAATATTAAATCGTTCCAAAATTTCCAACAGTCTACATACTTGGAACTATTGGAACAACTTACGAAAGGACTTGGCTCTATTGGAACGAAAAACTAAACCGTTCCAAAAGTTCCAAGTATGCTAGAACTTTTGGAACAATTTATTATTTTCTTTTAAATAGAGTCAAGTCAACGCACTTTAAATACTTGGAACTATTGGAACAACTTACGAGAGGACTTGACTCTATTGGAACAAAAAACTAAACCGTTCAAAAAGTTCCAAGTATACTAGAACTTTTGGAACAATTTGTTAATTTGTTCATCTTGACCATCTTGGAACGAAAATGTTAATTTGTTCCAACAATTTTAAATACGTTGAGTGCGATGACTTGACTCTAAAATACTAATTTGTTACAATAGTTCCAAGTATAAGTTAAAACTCTTGGAACGATTTGATATAAAAGTTGGATCAATTTGTTCCAAGTATTCCAACTGTTCTAGCTGAAATACTTGGAACATTTGGAACTAAAATACTTAGAACAATTGGAACAATTTAGTGATTCTATGCACAAGTCACTCAATTATTCCAACTTTTTCAAGTATTCCAATTGTTCTGACTGTTCCAAGTTTTCCAACTATTCCAAATATTTCAGTTCCAATTTAGTGATTATTTCCATTATGTAGGAGTAAACAAAATTCATTCCAACAGAATCGAAAATCAAAGCCAACAAAAAAGCTAATAGAGAAACTTTACTTCTACAATAAATGAAAATATTAAATCGTTTTAAATGTTCCAACTAGATACTTGGATCGAAAATATTAAATTGTTCCAAATGTTCCAAGTAGAGTTGGAACCTTTGGAACGATTTAGAATTTTCATTCCAATAGAGTCAAGTCATCGCACTCTACATACTTGGAATGAAAATATTAAATCATTTTAAATGTTCCAACTAGATACTTGGATCAAAAATATTAAATTATGCACAAATCACTCAATTGTTCCAACTTTTCCAATTGTTCCAACTGTAAGATCAATTCAATTGTTTATTCGCCACTTTGTTAACTGCACATGAGCAAACATGTATTTAGTTGAAACAAGGTCTTTCCAGTTCTAAACAATTTTCGTTAATTCCTTCATGTATCTTGGAATAATGTGATCCTTGATGTTGATTTCTAGTTTTTGCATGCTCGCTGGAAAAGATATGACAGGAGAAACTGGAAAAAGCTTTGTTCGAAGGAACTTTTTGCTAGACATTGAAAAACAGGCCCAGGAATGGGGGTCCAAGCATGACGTTTTTTGAGCTCGAAAGACTTTGAAATGATAATTTTTGTTCTTTATTTTTCTTGTCTTTACGGATAGAAAAGACTATTTCCATTATCAACAATCCATTGTGTTGTATACAGTTTTATGAACTCTTTGAAGTTATGAATCAATCATGTTTAAATTATGATTACACTTAAAAGTTTTTAACACTCTTGGTTCGAAATCATTTAATCGTTCCAACTGTTCCAAGTAGACTTGTCTATATTGGAACGAAAATATAAAATTGTTCCAAAGTAGACTTTGAACTTTTGGAATAAAAATATTAAATTATTCCAAGTAGACTTGTCTCAATTGGAATGAAAATATTAAATCGTTCCAAGTATACTTGTCTCTATTGGAACAGAAGTACTAAATCGTTCCAAAAGTTCCAATAGAGTAAAGTGAAACTTTTGGAACAAATTATTCTTTTGGAAGAGTTTAGATTGAAATTTTAATTTCATTGTAACATTTTCAACTTTTTAATTGTGATGGTAATATGCTGATATAATGTTATTCAGTTCACTGTAAGGTTGTGAAGAATTGAAAAGAATGTTGTAAAATAGGGAGGACAGGGAGATTTGATAAGGAGATGTGGGATTTTTTGAATGGTAAAGATGCCTTTAAATTAAAGAAGCATAAACAAAAATTGAAGGGCGACTCTTTCATCATAAGATTGCTAAAGAAGACTTATTCTTTATTAGGGACGTGGTGAGCAATGTTCAAGTGCACATGAATTAGAAGTACAAAGTACTGATGATGATGCTTGTTGTATCAGCCTAGGTGTATTTATACCGTCGTTCAAATCTCGTTTGCTACTTTCTATGGCATGTACAAGTACAAAAATGAAAATTATCACTACAAATAATTTTATCAGTCAATAGTGATGTTTCGCTTCCACGTTTCCATTGCATAAAATTCTCAGAAGCATAAACAGATTCGAAAAGCAAGCTAACATTAAAGTTAATAAAGAAACTTACTTCTACATCAAACACTTAAAACCAATTTTATAAATATTGATCGTTTGTTTGAAAGAGATTGATTCCAAATAGAAACAAAAAAGATGCAATTTATAAGAAAATTTGACTTTATTGGAACAAAAATTGTTCCAAGTGTTTCAAGCATTCCAACTGTTCCAAGTATTCCAACTGTTCTAGCTAAAATACTTGGAACATTTGGAACATAAATACTTGGAATAATTGGAACAATGTAGTGATTTTATGCACAAATCACTCAATTGTTCTAACCTTTCCAAGTATTCCAATTGTTCCAAGAATTCCAAGTATTGCAATTGTTCTAAATATTACAACTATTCCAAATATTTCAACTGTTCTAACTGAAATACTTGAACATTTGAAATTGAAATAATTTGAACAATTTAGTGATTTTATGCACAAATCACTCAATTGTTCCAACTTTTCCAAGTTTTCCAATTGTTCTAAGTGTTCCAAGCATTCTAATTGTTCTAAGTATTTCACCAATTCTAGCTAAAATACTTGGAACATTTGGAACTGAAATACTTGGGAACAATTTAGTGATTTTTTTTCATTATGTAGGAGTAAACAAAATTCCAAAAAATCAAAGCTAACAAAAACGCTAATAGAGAAACTCTATTTCTACAACAAACGCTTGAAACCAAATTTATTAATATTGATCGCCAATTCAAGCGAGATTGATTCAAAATAGAAACAAAAAGATGCATATCCATATGAAAACAAAATTCCTATCATCCTTTGAGCTGTCTCCTTCGCAATTACTCTTTCCTTTTTAGCCGCACACATCCAAATTGAATGGCTAGTTCTCATACATCAAATTTATTCCTACACACACACAAAGTAAGAAAAAAATTTGATAAAAACAACAGCCTAATTAAAAGCTAAAAATAATGAGAAAACAACAAGAAAAGGGGAAGCAAATACTGACTTCAAGAAAAGGGCAAGCTGCAGGTAGCCAACACCAACAAAAACAGAGCAAGAAAAAGAGGTTCACAAGATGGTAAATAGAGAGTAGTATTCCCAAAGATAGAATCCTACAAGCACAAAAAAACCACCAAAAGTAAACGACACAAACAACAACTATGACATATGAAAAAATTTGCACCGGCGCGCTAAATTGAGTTTCTAATTCTGATCAAACAAGATGAATAAAAGCAGCTAAGTAAAATTGAGTGAAACTGAATACGTGACGATAATCGAAAAGCAGAAACAAGCAGCAATCATACCTAAGTTATCAATATTGCCTCCTCTTTGTTAACCCCATTCCCTAACTACTGGCAGCGTTCTTTGCTACAAAATCATATTTCTCCAAGTGGTTAAGAAGGTTGACTTGTAAATAGCTCGGACTACTAAATTTTAGCTATATTATATTCAAGGAAATTAGGTTAAAATTATACATATGGACGTGATTTGAGTGAGATAAACTGAATTTGCTTGAAGGAAGTTAAAATCTCAATATTTGAACTAGAAAGGTGGATAAAGTGGCAGGTGTCATCCAACCGGTAAAGCATGAAAAATATTAAATTTAAAAAGAAACCAAATGTTCTGCTAATGATTATTGATCATGTTCTGCGCTGATACACTAATGGATCCAAATACAATCTCAGTTGCATGGTTCAACCCTCTTGATAGATTAGATCAGCATTATGGCTAAGAGCAAACTTAAATACCATGCATGCTTATAGAAATAGTTAGAAATGCATGTAACATTCTTGAGCTCACCTGTTTACACACACACACACACAAGTTCAATCAAAGTACAAAAATCAAGGACCTAATAATTAACCCGATGGGAAGCAAGCATGAAATCACAAACCTTGGCTGCAGAGACATGGATTTGATACAAGGATGCAGCATAGCGGAGAGTGGCGCTGATGTTCAAAATAAGGCCTCCCCCTTCACCTCTCTTTTTCTTCAATACTTGATTGCTTTGCAACAGATGGTGAATGTTCCAACAGAATCAATTTCCATAATTGCAAGTAAACATCTCAATTCTCAACTCTTGATCGAATGCTTAAATGTACAAAGACAGCAATAGAAATAAAACCCACCAAAAACAACAAAAATAACTAAAATTATCAATGCCCACAGATTTCACAGAGAAGAACGAAGAAAAAACTAAAGAACACTACGAAACAATAAAAAAATAAAAAAAATAACAGTTGGAGATGCATGTCGCGATTTCATTGAGAAATTCACAGAGAACAACAAAAAATAAAAAATCTAAAGGATCTGGGATCTACCCTATTGATATAACTTTGGGAATGCCATTTTGGTGTATGCCGCTTAGCAAAACAAGGAAGCTGCAAGAAAAAAATAATAAAAATTATCGTATTAGATATCTAAAAGCTTACAAGAAGAATACAATAAGCATGCGACATCCTACCTCAAGAATGTTGTGGTTGCGCAAGAATGAAAGCACTGGGCAAGCAGAGAAGGTCATTAACACCGAAGACAAAGAGAATGACCATAGAGAAGCACAAATGAGAATCTAAAGAGAACGAAAAAAGAAAAAAATGTTAACTATGAGAAGCTTTGCATGCATGGACAGAAGAAAAACTATGATTTTTCAAAAAACTTACATGAAAAGCTTTTTGGAACAACACAGAGTAACCATGGGATTCAACAAAGTGCCCCAACGTTTCATTTCGATCAATATTTGAATTTTTGTCAAGCTCTTCAATATAACTGAACTAGTGGACTATTGAATCAGCCATTGAGCAGAGAGTTCAATAAAGAAACTAGCACTAATACTACTCTGAACACATCAAACGTTAAATAATCTTCTTCTTTGACACTATAAATACTTACATATATGAGTCGTTCTTGAAGTTAATGACCTCTGAAATCATTCTCCAAAAGCATGGATTGAACACATTCTTTTTCTGCGCAAACAAACTTGAGAGTCCATTTCCAGCCCCCATTCGAATTCTTTTCCTTCATATGCAGCAAGAATTCACAATATTCTTCGAAATCCATCAAAATAACCAGACAAATAACAAATATTCTCCAATATTCTTCGAAATCTAGCAAAATAACCAATATTCCTCGAAATCGACAAAGAAAACAAGCAAGAATAACCACCAAACAAACCACAGAAAAAGACCTACCAAACTTCTTCAAACTCCAAGAAATAACATAATACCTGGAAATCTTTGTCTAGATCTAAAGTCGAAGTCGACCGAGATGTCATAGTTCGTCTTCAGCGGTAGCAGATTAGGGTTTCGCAGAGAGAAATTTGGTGCGGAGACTAGAGAGAGAAAGTTGGTTTATGAGAAAAATGAATTTTGAATGGGAAGGTCGGATGTTTGGGCTTCTACATAAAAAAAAAAATCGAGCTTGAATTATTAGGGGTAATTTTGTCCGAAAAGTCAAAAATTGGGTATAATTTATATTTCTTAAGTTGGTGGCTATAATTCTTGTTGGCTAAGTTAAAATGGGTATATCAAATAATGTCTCTTTCTATTTTACCTCGTCTTTTGATGGGACGAGCCGAACTCGACTTCGTCGAATTTATTTTTCAACGGGGCAAGACATTTCTTTTTTACCTCATCTTTTGACGGGACGAACCGAACTGGACTTCGTCGAATTTATTTTTCGACGGGGCAACGTACTTTATACTTTACTCCTACCTCAACTATTTCCCCTAAATCACACCCTCGCTTCTACATCTTTTTTTTTGGGGGGGGGGATGTGATAGGACACGGCCTAGCTACTAGCCCCAAGCATCAGGTCCAATACAATTAGGCCCCGACAGTTAAGCTCGGCCTACGCAACTCGGCCCAACTAAGAAAGAGAGACTTCTTCACCAAGGCAATCAAGACTCCTACATCGATTACAACTCAAGCTCTAAGAGAGATATAGAAGCTCGGTGTTTATCCATAAAGGAGGAGATCAAGATAAGCCCAAAGAGTCCTTATAGGAATAGACTTTGTATTAGAATCAAGCTCCATATAAGCATCTATAAATAGGGGCTTAGAATAGAATGAGAGGGGGGAGAACAATCTTGTAACCAATACTCACACTAGCAATAATATTCATACTCTTTCCGCCCGTGGACGTAGATCTATTCTAATAGATCGAACCACGTAAATCCCTTTGTGTTCTGTTTGCTTTCGTGTTCATTAATTCATTGTCTACGTGTATTAATTACCTTACGAAAACAAGATCGATCAGGTATCTAACCACCCCATGAATAGAGAGAGGCGAGCAAGAGAAGAGATCGACTCTGGCGAAAATAACGCCGGAGATGCTGATCGGAGAGATCATCGAAAGAGTAGAAGATTGAGAGAAGGATCGAGCGAGTGCGAGAGAGAGAGAGGCCGAGAGGTTCGATTGAGAGATGGAAGAAATGGGAATTTAGGCTTTTGTTTAGGTCGGCCCGGGTCGGGCTCCGGGTTACGGGTTAGGTTCCGGGCTAGGCCGGACTCACAGACGGGCTGGGCTGAGAAGAGTCTGGACCTGGGCCTATTAATCAACTGGGCCGAATTAGTTCACATACCTGGGCCGAGTTTAATTCTTTAATTGGAACAGAGTCCATTTGATTAATTATGAGCTCAATCTTAAATTAAATACGGACCGAGACACGACTATTAAATCGTGCTTTATTCATAAATAGATTTCAATTACTCGTAGGGAATTAATTCGCGAATCTCGATAATTAACTTGAGATAAGTTAATTAACCCAAACTTAATAATTCAGATTAATTGATTTAGATAATCAATTACACAATTAGTAATTTATAATTCTTAAGAGAATTATTTTTCTTAATTAACTTATAGTAATAAGTTAAATAAATTAGGAGTTTTCTTAGCCTTCGATTATTAATTAGGCTGATTATTTATTGAGAAGTTTCTCAATTAAAATTTATTCCAAGTTAAGACTCTAGTTAATTTATTTCATAAATCGAACCCAATAATTAATTTAATTATGTGGGTCAAGATACCACTAATTAAACTATTTCACACCTATAATAATAATTTAGAGATTAATAATTCTTAATTGAATTATTTTATGATTAAAGAATCAACTTATAGAAATAAGTTTATTAACTAAGAGTTAATAATCAATAATAATTTATTAAGCTAATCAATTAGACGATTAGAAGTAAGGATTGAGAAGCTTCTCATTTAATTCCAAATTCGAGTTAACAATAAATCAATTAATGATTTATTAAGAAACTTTTTATACAATCAGTTCGTATAACATAAATTAGTGAACTGAGCTCAATTAGACTACATCACTGGAGTTAATAACAATATTTGGGAAATAAGACTAGAATTATGTTCAATAAGTTTTTATCGATAAGCGAGGATCTTATTCCATTCTCTAAACGAATGTCAAGCGAAGAAAGAGCAGTAGCCAAGGAGGCGTAAGAGTTCATTGACAGCTAGGAAGAACATATGAGGTGGGCTTTCTTCTAAAACAAAGCATGTTTTATTAGATGAATATAGCTCTTTAAAGTATTGTCATGCCATAAAATATTTTGATTTTTTGTATGATGCTATCTGTTATTGGCAAGGCCAATGTTACTTAATCGAATTCGGATCCTTATATGATGAGCTATTATACAAGGATTAGTGTGCACATGTGATCGTGTCATTGAGAGTGGTGACCGATCAAGTGATGAGTAAGGTGGCCACCTTCTCGGGCACAACAACTCAGATATGGTGGATTACTCGAGAACTTAGTCCGCGAGGACAATTTTTAAGATCACAAAGGATTTTAGTGAACATAGACTTTTAAGCAAAACCCTGTGTTTCACTGTATATGGCTGGCAATTATAAATATTTTGGCATGTGTTCACTGAGTACTCTCGTACTCAGCCCTGTACATTATTTCCAATATGCAGGTTGAGCAAGGCAAAGTGAAGTGAACAGTGGTGTTTTGTCGAATTCAATTATTAGAGTTGAAATTCTCTTGGTAATACATGTCTTCATACATGTATTTCTCATAATCCACATCCGCTGCGTACACTCTGAATTCTTATACTCCATTCGATTTGGTTGTATCTTATGTCAGAATCATGACAATACTTACTTTCCTTGAACAAGTTCATGTTAGTAGTTTATCCAGTATGTGAGGAATGAACGAGTCAAATTTCCAAAATTCATTCCTCTTCTTGTCTTTATCTATTTATTCATTTATAGTCACGAATTACCGAGCTTAGCTATTTGATTAGCAAAGTGCGGTCGTGACAATAATACATTCAATTTCAATAAATTGGACTCTTTAAGAGTTGGATGGAGGTAGTAATTTACATTGACAGATTACTGTATTTAGATTTACTATATTTACTACCATAATTGTTGACACCTTTTAATTCTAAATTAAACACCTTTTATTGGATTTTATTGTGTTTTACATATTTGTATATATAGTCTGATCTAGTTAGTATACTGCCATAATTTGAGACATATTGATGCTTTAGCTGTGCTCCTAAAAGTTGAGGATATAATTGAAGTTAAATACAAAGCTTAACTTGTTCGCTCTTATTGATTTTCTGTGAATGATTAATGCATGAGTAAATTTATTATGGTCGCCATCAACGAAAAGGGAAACTATATTTTTATGTTATGCTGTAAATTGAATGGAAAGTATTGAATAAATACTAAAAAGGCATGGGGCTTGAACAAAATCTAAAAAAATCCAAGTTCACTATAGAGTAATGATAATTGAGTGTATAGCATGATGTGGTCAAAAATTGGAGGAGAAGTTGCCCAAGTTTTACCCAGCTGATGATATTAAGAAGCCGCTCTCCAACATTCACAAGCCTAAGCCAACCGAGCTCAGGTTTTTGTTTTTGAATTCTGTGTATTTACATCGTTTTCTACTTCGTGTTGATTTGCTTGTAGTAGAAGAGAGTAGTTGAGAAATCCCAATTCATCTTTCCATATATTTGATTAATGCATGTGGGCTTTAGTTAATGAATTATGTGAACTAGGTTCTGGTAATTGAGTACTTTTGAATATATATATATATATATATATGCATGTTTTGGAGCTTAATTGGTGTCAATGCAGTTGAGGTGCTCGATCCCTGTGTTTGATTGAGTTTGATGAAATGGAGCTCCAGAAAGTTTAACTCTTTGTATGAATGTGTTGATGCCGTGAGTCGGTCAGTGGCTTCAGTTTGCATATGCTTTGTGCTAACTACTTCCAGAAACATATATTAATCTCCGATGCTTTAAGTAGTGTTATTGTTTGCAGCTATTGAGTTTCTGGTAGGATTTAATTAAACTGGTAAAATTAAGAATTTTGTGTTGATTAATACTTAATTTTATCATTTTTGACTTGTGAAACACATTGTTGAGCACGTATCCGGCAGTTATATGGGCGAGTAAGGGCTCTTTCCTGGCCATCTTATATGTACAGTATTGATGGAAGTAGTTGTAGTTCAATATTAGATTTTAAATTGTTGCTGAGCAAGAAGAAGCAATTAGGATGCGTGGCTGTTGCATGTGAAGCCTTTCTACTTTTTTTTTTTTTTTTATCTTATTGAGAATAATATAAATAATTAGTCTAGATAGATTTTGTTCTCATAAAAGTAGTTCAATTAAATAGAGTTAAGAGCTTTGCAATGTGAACAAGAACTTGTTAGATTCTAAAATGTTGATTGGAGAAGTGGAATCATGAGGTTAGGTTATGATATGTGACAAGTAAGTAAGGTTTGAAGTGTGTGATCGATCTTGGATTTTAGAGTGTTTATGCGATAGTAAGATTTGCAGAAAAGTAAGAACGCAAGAATTTACGTGGTTCGATCTTTTGGTTAGATCTACGTCCACGGAGAAAGGAGTTTATATTGATACTCTCGAGTTTACAGAATGTCCCTTCCATCTATCCTAGCATCACTATTTATAGGCGCCCAGCAGCAGTTACAGCCGAGGTCGTGGCAGTTACACCGAGGTCGTGGGGTGCCACATCAGCAGACGTGGGTTAGAGATCGGGGTTGAAGATCATGGGTCGGCCGAGCTTCTATGCTCTTGGGTTGCGCTGCTGGATTGGGCCGATGTGTCTTCTGGGCCTTTCAGTGGGCCGAGCTCATCTAGGCCGAGCTTGTTTGCCGAGGTCCAATTATATTGGGCCGGTGCTTGGGCCTAGTAGCTGGGCCATATCCTATCACACCCCCCCCCCCAAAAGTATAGAAGCGAGGACATGAGGGATTGCTGGGATGTATGCGTACGTCCTGGTTTAGACGAGATCGAACTTGAATTGCATTGCCCTGTCAAAATTTAGATTTCGACGATGCATACCGCCTCATTTAGACGAGGTCGAGCTTGAATTGCATTGCCCCGTCGAAATTCAGATTTTGGCGAAGTCAAAATGCGTATCGCCTCGTTTAGACGAGGTCGAACTTGAATTGCATTGCCCTGTCGAAATTTAGATTTCGACGAAGTCGAAATGCATACCGCCTCGTTTAGACGAGGTCGAGGTTGAATTGCATTGCCCCGTCATAATTCAGATTTCGACAAAGTCGAAATGCATACCGTCTCGTGTAGATGAGGTCGAGTTTGAATTGCATTGCCCCGTCGAAATTCAAATTTCAGCGAAGTCGAAATGCGTGCCGCCTCATTTAGACGAGGTCGAACTTGAATTGCATTGCCCCGTTGAAATTTAGATTTCGACGAAGTCAAAATGCATACCGTCTCGTTTAGACGAGGTCGAGGTTGAATTGCATTGCCCCGTCGAAATTCAGATTTCGACAAAGTCGAAATGCATACCGCCTCGTGTAGATGAGGTCGAGTTTGAATGGGCGGGATTTGAAAAGTCGCGACTGTTGGAGTACAACTTGCATAGGGCACGTGTTGCGTCCTTACTGGGTAGATGAAGAGGCGGGATTTGAAAGGGAGGAAGATTTGCTTATAAAAGCTTCCAGCGTACGCCTTCAAACAATTTCCCCCAATTTACTGTTCCGACTTTAGAGAGAGAAAACCCTAAGTCCGAGTTCTGTGTTTGCCGCCGCTATTCGCACCATATTCCGTGAAATTTCTGTGAATCCCGTGAAATTTTTGTGAAAGCCGCAACAAGTAAGTATTTTTTTCGTAATGTCGTCTTCTTCATCTTCTTTACCGGTAGATATGGATAGGGTGGACACTGCGATTTCGCCCTCGCCGTCTAGGGTTTTTCTGGCGAGGGTTTGGTTGAATGTGTACACCCGTGTGCTAGTCCCTCCCAGGCTTAGAGAAATCGAATTCTTACCCCTAGTTGGGTCAGATTCTGCCCTTGAAATTGTCTCCACAATGAGTGAATCGCATATGCAGAATTTGGCTCAGAATTTTTTGTTTCCGGAGTCGGCGGAGTTTGTGCTATCACGTATAGATGATAGGGGTAGTTATCCTCCAGTAGGATTTTTCACTGTATATGAAGACTATCTTCACTTCGGTCTTCGTTTTTCGTTGAATCATATTTTCGTCGAACTTCTAGAGAAGCTCGAACTTTCTTTAGGACAGTTGGCGCCGCCCTCAGTAAAACAGATCGTCGGATTTTGCGTTGAGGTCGGCCGCCTTGGTGGTTCTGTTAACTTAGAATTGCTGCTTAAGTTTTTTAGACCTAAGCGGGGTCCGACTGGGTGGGTTTACCTTTCACCCCTCAATAGGTTTAAACTGGATACACCCTCCAAAGTGCCGAACTGGCAGAAGAAATTTTTCTTCTGCCGGACTGAAGGAGTGCCTCTGTACCTTTGGTCCAAGGGCAAGTTCGCACTTCCTGTTGCTGAAAAACCCATCAGCGAACTCGAAGTGAGTTTGGTGAACCTCGGCCTTATTGAGAGGAATTACTCTGAGGCCGAGCTTTCGGAGTACGGGCTGAGCCCATATGACAACAATGTATCTGCGGATTTGGGTGAGGCCCTGCTTCACCTATTTAATGAGATGTTATGTGTTCGATGTTTAATATATGGTGTTTTTGCAGTGAATCCTCAAGATCTTCAGGCCGCGGTGCAGCGGAAAAAGAAGAGGGCCAGGACCTCTCCTGCCGTGGTACAAACGGTGTCTGGTACTTCGGCTGAGGAAACGACCGACTTAACTAGGTCGGTTTCAGAAAGTTTGCAGCATGGTGTAGCTCGGGCAAGCTCACCTCTACCTCTTACTGTTGGCCACCAGATTGAGGGAGTTCGGCTTCCCTCAATTGACGAGGTGGGGGTGTATGAGGGCAATCGGCTTGTGGGCCAAGACGCATACAGGGAAATGTCTTTTCCCGAGGTGAGTAGAATTCGGTATATTAGATATTGATGTCAGGTGTTTGTTCTAACATTATTATCTGTGCAGGAAGCCGAAGTGGCTGTGGCCGGACTGAAAAGCCTGGCGAACTTCGTTACTGACGGAGTTGCCAAATTTCAGAAACTCTCTGCCGAGGTCGAGGCAGCTGAGGCCGATCTCACGGCAAAGGTGGCCGCGGCCGAGTCCAAGGCCAAGATGGCGGCGAAGCGGGAGTCTAAGGCTATCGCCGCCACCGAAGAAGTGAAGAAGAAAGCATCCGACCTGGAGGTCGAGGTGGCGGAGTTGAAGGCCCAGCTGACTACGGAGCGGGAGAAAATGGCCCGTGTAGTTGCTGGCCAAGGCGGGATGCTCCGAGCTTTCGCCGAGCGTATTTTTCGGTCCCGGCACTTTGGTAGGACCGTTACCCAATTGGTAGGTGCTATGAGCACTTCGGTTTCTGCCGCAGTCATCGACTTGATTGCCCAGGATTACCCAGACCTGGATAAGGTCAAGTATGGGTATGAGGCATGTTCTGAAGAGGAGATGCTGCGGGAATATGCCGAGGTGGTGGTGGAGAGCACAGTGAAGGTACCAGTGGTGGAAAGGCTGGCTGAGCAGAGGTGCCTTCTATCGGAGGCTGCGATTCGGAATTGTCCCATCGATAGGGATGATAGGCTGGAGGCTGCGATCGCCGAACTGTCAAAGGACCCTACCGCCGACGCCATTGGGGGGAGGTCGGGAGAAGCCGAAGCCGAACTCGAGGTCGGCAGGGATGAAGGAAACCATGAGGGGGTTTAAATTGACCTCTCTCATGTGTTCTTTCTCCTCTTTTCTATTTTTTTTTTGTAGCATTGTACTTCGTCACCATTAGGGTGGCGTTTCATTTGCCGTGTTCGGCTATAAATAAAACGGTTTTTTGTTGAAACTTGCTTGTATTATTCTTTGTAGTCAGCTCCTGATTTTTTCGATGCTTCTCACTTCGTGAAGGAAATTTCCGAGCTTCGCCGAGCTGTAGAAGTAGCCGAGCTCAATGCTTCGAACTTGAAGAAGCAAGCAGATAACATTGAGGTCGAAGCTGAAGTGAAGCTTCGAACTGCTCAGGAAAAGCTTGATGAAGTGCATGCGAAGTATCTGGAGCTCGATGACAAGTACCAGCAAGCTTTGGACGACATCAAAACTTGCAAGGAGATTGTTGTGGAGCATACGGAGTACGAGGCTATTATTCACCGAACTGGAGGATCCACCATTTCAGAAACCTACAGTAAAGTCAAGGAACTTCAGGCTCGGTGCCGAAGCTATAGGGATCAATATGGGAAGGATTCCTGGCAGGTTCGGGGTGAATTTGAAGAACTCATCCATGTGGTAAGCATCTACGAGACAGTCCTTGATCGCTTTCCGAAATTGAAGCGACGTATTTTGTCAGAGGTTGAGTTTTCGACCTCGGCCACCCCTGATTCGGATCCGGGGTTGCTTGACCGTACTTCCAGAGAATTTTTGGAAGGGGAATCTTCGAGGTCTGTCGACGCTGATGCTAGGATTGTCACATGCCATTCTCGAGAATTTTACAGTCAAGAGTGGTGGTTGGCATCTGGACGAGGTCGAGGTCGAGCGAGCCAAAATGTTCGAGGTAGAGGTTGAAGTTCGGCTCCTGGATGAGGTAGAGGCAGGCTTAGTGTAGACGATATCTTGAACTTTAATTCTGGCAGGGATTTTGCTAGAGATTGGCTCAGTTTTAGTCAGCCAAAACCTCCGGGTTCCTCTTCTTAATGTAATACTTGTACATTTTTTTCCATTTAAATAAAATGAAAATTTTTGCACACTTATTTAAGCTTTTCATCCTCGTCTTTAACTAAGGTAAATTCTTTTGTTTTAAACGAAGGCAGCTTTCATGTAGCCACTTCGTCGAGTGACGAAGTTTAGGCTTTTGAGGTAGCCACTTAGTTGGGTGACGAAGTTTAGGCTTTCAGTTAGCCACTTCGTCGGGTGATGAAGTTTAGGCTTTTCAGGTAGCCACTTCGTCGGGTGACAAAGTTTAGGCTTTCAGTTAGCCACTTCGTCCGAAGACGAAGTTAAGGCTTTTCAGGTAGCCACTTCGTCGGAAGACGAAGTTAAGGCTATCAGGTTCTTTATTTGTCGAATTTATCGATAGGGGTGGTCCCCTTACGCGCATTTAAGTGTTACTCCGAAGCGGAGTTTATTTGTATTATCCTCGTCAAGATTTTAAAATCGAGATACTCAATATAAACGAGAGAGAGACATGCAAAATGTATGCAAAAGATTTAAGCAAGTAAATGAAAAATTAAAATTTAATTGAATGAAGTTAAAATAAGACAAAACTTAACAAGATGACCCGACTCTTACAACCTAAATGAACTTGAACATTACTCTCCGTTTATACGAAGTATCTCTTTAAGTGGGTAATGTGCCATGTACGGGGTATGGGCTCACCGGATAAGTGGGCGAGCTTGTACGACCCTTTTCCGAGGACTTCTTGAACTCGGTAGGGTCCTTCCCAGGTGGCTTCTAATTTGCCGAGCTTCTCCGCCTTACTGACCTCGTTATTCTGAAGTACGAAGTCACCTACTTAGAGTTGTTGATGCTTCACCCGGTTATTATAATACCGAGCTACTTGCTGTTTGTATCGAGCTTCTTGTATGTAGGCTTGTTCTCGTTTTTCTTCTAGCAAATCCAAGTTAGTTCGAAGTCTCTCTTCGTTGTCTTGGGTTGCGAAGTTAAGCGTTCGGGGGCTCGGCAAACCGATCTCTACTGGGATCACCGCTTCGGTTCCATACACCAAGCTATATGGTGTTTCACCATGTGATGTCCGGGGGGTGGTTCGATACGACCATATGACTTGGGATAAGTTTGCTGCCCAATCTCCTTTGGCCTTATCGAGTCGGGTTTTTAACCCTTTGACTATCGTTCGGTTCGTAACCTCGGTTTGACCATTCGCTTGGGGATGGGCTACTGAGGTGAACTTTTGTTGGATGTGTAGTTCGTCACACCATTCTCTGAACGTCCTGTCTGTGAATTGGGTTCCGTTATCTGAGACGAGGACGTGAGGTATGCCGAAGAGACAAACTATGTTCTTCCAAATGAAGTTTAGGGAGTTTTTACTTATGATCCGTGCCAGTGGTTCGGCTTCGACCCACTTCGTAAAGTAGTCGATGGCTACAATGAGGAACTGTAGTTGACCGGGAGCTTTTTCAAATGGGCTGACAATGTCTATTCCCCACTGCATGAACGACCAAGGGCTTTGCATGCTGGCCAGTTCGGTCTGTGGCAACCTTAGAACCGTCGCATGGATTTGGCACTTAGGACACTGTTTGACGAGGTCGATAGCGTCTTGGAACATAGTGGGCCAATAGTACCCCCACCTCATGATCTTTTTAGACAGGGCGCGGGCTCCGATGTGACTGCCACAGGAGCCTTCATGGACTTCTCGCAGTGCGTAGTTCGCTTGGTTGTGCCCCACACATCTTAGGAGAGGTTGGAGGTAGGATTTTCTATACAGCACTCCCTGTTCCAGGACGTACTTGGTGGATTTAGCCAAGAGCTTCCTAGTCTCGTCCTTATCGGCTGGGAGTTCGCCTTCTCCTAAGTAGTTGTGAAGTGGAGTCATCCAGTTCGGTCCATCTTCAGTTACTGCGTTAACTTCGGCTTCATCAATGCTTCGGAGCTGTACTTCTTCACCGGAGAGATCGTTGAAGACGACGCGAGCTTGCTTAGTGCGTCAGCTCGGCTATTATCTCCTCTTGGGATCCGTACCATCTCGAAGTATGAGAAGCTTTGCTGTAGGCATTTGGCCGTATGGAGGTATTTTTTCATTCGTTCACCTTTGGCCTCGTACTTGCCTAGCATATGGCTCACTACGACTTCAGAATCGCTGTGAACTTGAATGGCTTGTACTTGGAGAGCTTGGGCTAGACGAAGTCCAGCGATTATAGCTTCGTACTCCACTTCGTTATTTGTGGTCGGGAAGTTGAACCGGAGCGCATAGGTGGTTTCCTTTCCTTCCGGGCTGATGAGTAAAACCCCGGCTCCGCTTCTTTTGTTGCCTGATGCCCCATCCACGTAGACCTTCCAACAGTCTTGCGGCGGTGGCTTCGGTGCTTCGGCCTTTGATTTATCCTCAGTAGGTTCGGCGGACTGCTGCGCGTCCGTGAACTTGGCTTCTACTAGGAAATCGGCCAAGGCTTGTCCTTTGATGGCTTGGCGAGGTACAAAGGAAATTGCGTGTTCGCCGAGTTCTACAGCCCATTTAGCGATTCGCCCGGATGCTTCTGGTTTTGTAAGCACTTGCCGAAGTGGGAGGTCGGTCAGTACTTGTATTGGATGCGCGTGGAAGTACGGTCAAAGTCTCCTTGCTGCGTTCACCAATGCAAGTGCGACCTTTTCCAGAGGTTGATACCTCGTCTCTGGCCCTTTTAGGGCTCAGCTTATGAAATAGACGGGTAGCTGACGACGTTTTTCTTCTCGCACCAGGACTGCACTGATTGCTTCATCCGAAGCAGCGAGGTATAGGGAGAGGACCTCTCCCTCTTTTGGTACAGATAATGTAGGGAGGTTTGCGAGGTACTTTTTCAAGCCATCGAAAGCTTTCTTGTGCTTGTTGTTCCATTCGCAGTTCGGCGCCTTCTTTAGTATTTTGAAGAACAAGAGTTGTTTTTCAGCGGCCTTAGATAGGAAACAACTTAGGGCGGCTAGACAGCCTGTCAGTTTGTGCACGTCATGGATTGACTTCAGCAGTTGCATTTCTTGGATGGCTCAGACTTTTGATGGGTTAGCCTTTAGACCTTCGCGTGAAACACAACACCCTAGAAATTTTCCAGATCGGACCATAAAAGTGCACTTTTCTGGGTTTAATTTTAGATTCACTTCACGAATTAGGCTAAAAACAACTTTAAGGTCATCTACGCAAGTAGCGATTTCCTTGCTTTTTACGACTATATCGTCTACATACACTTCAACTATTCTACCGATGTGGTCTTCAAATATCTTGTCGACCATCCTTTGCTATGTAGCTCCAGCATTTTTCAGTCCGAAGGGCATCTTTTTATATGCATAGATGCCGAAGTCCGTGACGAAGGCGGTCTTCGGCGCATCCTCGGTGTTCATGAGGACTTGGTGGTATCCCTTGTATAGGTCCAAGAAGCTGAACATCTTGTGGCCAACAAGAGCTTCGACCTTCTTGTTAATGTTGGGGGGGGGTAGCAGTCTTTTGGGCAGTGCTTATTGAGATCGGTGTAATCAATACATATCCGCCACCCGCCTCCTTGCTTTTTCACCATCACGGGGTTGGCCAACCAGGTCGGATATTTCACTTCGAATAAAATATCAGCCTGTTGCAGTTGGCGAACCTCGTCATGGATCACTTGATTTCTTTCGGCTGCGAAGGCTCGCTGCTTCTGCCGAACTGGTTTCACCTCGGGATCGATGTTGAGGTGATGAGTGATGACGCTTGGTGCCACCCCGGTCATGTCTAGCGGCGACCAAGCGAAGACATCTCTATATTCCCAAAGTAGCCAGATAATCTGACTTCGGAGCCCATTTTCTCCGACGAACCCTACTTTGATGACCTTGGCAGGGTCATCTTCGTATAATGCAACGTCCTCGACCGGCTCGACAGATGGAGGCGACGTCGGCTCCATCTCTTCGGGGTTCTGTAGTTGCTATGCTTGAGGGTACTGTTTCCCAGCACCTCGGAGTGCGACCTACATGCACTCCTTGGCCTGCAGCTGGTTTCCCCGAAGCGTGATCACTCCGTTTTTAGACGAAATTTTGATCGTCAGGTGATAGGCCGAGCAGATCGCCTTCGTCGCTATTAGCCAATCTCTTCCTAAGATGATGTTATAGGGAGAGCTGGCTTTTACGATGAAGAAGTGGATTATCTTCGTAGTGGATAACGGGCTTTTTCCAACTGTCACGGGCAGTGAAATGATGCCTTCCGTCGTCGTCTCTTGTTGTGTGAAGTTCTTTAGCGGCATGGGTGCCGGCCTTAGACGTGCTTCTTCAATATTGAGCTTATCGAAGCAGTCTTTGAAAAGCACACTCACAGAGGCTCCACTATCAATAAATATGCGGTGGACCAATTTGTTGGCTACCACGGCCTCGATTATGGTAGCATCTTGATGCGGTACGGCATGGGAGACTGGGTCATCACCGGAAAAGGTGACGACCTCATCCTTTTTGAACCTTTTCTGGACAAGTTCTTCCCGCTGTTGACTTCGGGCCTCGGCTTTCAATGATGACTTCGTCGCGCCTTCGGGCAGCCCGGTGATGGCAGTGATGACTGCATCGTATTGAGGCTAGTCTTCATCCTCATCCTCATCATCGTGTTTCGGCCTCTTGTCATGATGGGGGGCACAGTTGTTGCCTCCCCTATATTTCTTTCTCTTGCCCTTCCCTTGAGGTCGGGTGGTCCGCCCTCACTTTAGGATGAGGGTAGAGAGCAATAATAATCAATTGAGTAATCAAGTCGAACCACAAGGAATGCAAGGACGCTCAGTCTCAAGTAGTAACCTAGCTACTAAACTTACTATTCAAACTACCGACAAGCATGTTTTTATGTTTTTAATTAACTAATGACACCAAAAAGTAATTATCAACGTAAAACTTAACTAAACAAGCAACAAATGAGCAAAGGATATAAAATCAATAGAAAATAAACGTGATTCCAATTATACTTCGATTAGGCTCAAGTGATGGGTGATTAGAACTCTAACTAGAATTAACCAATTTAATCCAATTTCATGTGGGAAACCTCCTAACTATGGTTCACTCAATTCTCATTGCAATGAAGACAAGTAGATTAATGAAAGGCCTAATTCCGACTAAGACATCAAGCAATTCATTAACTCCCAATAGCTCATGGAGTTCCTTAACCCTACTATACTTTAGCATGCAAATCTCTTGATCCTAGCATCTAATCTAAGCCTCCTAAGCATTAGATCAAACACTTGGTATGCAACTATGGTGATCAATCACAATTACATAATAAAACATAGCCCCAAGAGAAATGAACATGAAATTAGAAGGTAAATTCACAATTAAAGCCTAAACCCAATCACTTAATCCTAATCTACATATAATTGAAATCACAAAGAGAACTAGCTAGACATAATTAAGAAAAATAAACCATAAAAATTAATTGAAATCATGCTTAAAAGAAAGAGAATTCAATAAGGAAGAAGAAGATGGTCTCCAATTGCAAATCCAACCAATGTAGCTTCAACAATCTTCAAAATACTAAAAAGGAAAGAGGGAAATGTTTCTAGGGTTCTTGGGGAATTAAAATATGAAAAAGATATACAAATGGGGTGAATTCTAGGATTAAATACATAGAAAATCAAGTTTGGGTCGAGTTGGACCGAGTTAGCCGTCTGGCCGGCGGTCTGGCAGGCCACCGTTCAGGCCGCCGTTTCCTCTGCAGTCCAGCCACCTGGCCGGCGGTCTTGCCGGCAGTCTGGCCAAGCTGCCGTCCAGGCCGCCGGCGATCCTCTCCATGCGCAGCCCTACGGTTTCGCCTCGTTCTCCCTCGTCTGAACTCCGATTCTTGATCCGCTTTTTGCTATGGACTCCCAACGAACCCCTCTTCGACATGGAATGATCAAATGGCCCAAATGAGTTCTCCATTATCCCTGTAAAAAGCATAAATTGACTCGAGAGAATGAGGAAAACATAATTGAAATCAAACTAGTGAAACCCTAACTCTATAGATTTAAATTCCACATTTCAAACCTAGGTTTCACCCTAATTAAGCTCAATTCTTCCTCGTTTCCGGCCTTCGATCCTTAACCACATGAATACTATTCCAATTCTTACCAAAATGGATCAAAAACCAAGAAAAACGAGAAAATTCTAAAATGTACTAAGAGTTAAGAAACCCTAGTATTTTTAACATATAAGCACATAAATCGAGACTCAAACACATTCCAAAACACTCAACATGCAAATAAAATACGTGTTAATCATCGGGCCTCTTTCTGGTTGCGACTTTGGTACAACTTAAGGGTACCGTCGCGTACCATGTTCTGAATGTCCGAGGCGAGGTCCCTGCAGTCCTCGGTTTCATGACCGTAGTCATTATGAAACTTGCAGTATTTTTCCTTGAATCAGCATTTCGATCCACCTCGAGACAAGGGCGGTGGCTTCTCGAACAAGTTCGCATGAAACTCGTATATTTTGGCCCTGGCTTTGTCAGTGGGGTGTGCTGACTTCGGTCTTGATTGGGCCGAGGTCCTAAGCGGGACTCGAGGGGTCCTCGCTATAACATTTCGAGGGCACTTCGGCAACCTTGCCCGTGGTCGGTACGCTCCTCTTTCTTCCTTTTATCATTATTTTCGGGCCGATCTGCTGCCCTCTTTTTCCGATCGGCCTCATCCGCCTCCGCGAATGTATCAGCAATCCTCCATAGCTGCCTGGAGGTTGTTGGGCGTGCTTTTACGAGCTCTCTACAGAGAGTTCCGGACTGAATGGCGTTTTGGAATGCCGAGATAAGCACGTCGTCGGAGAGACGATCGACTTTAAGGCTCTCGTTATAAAAATAGGCCAGGAAGTCGCTGATCATTTCTCCTCGCCCCTGCCTTAAGGTTAGGAGCTGGGCGGGGCTGATCTTCGCCTCGGCTTTTTGAAAGAAGTGACGCTCAAAAGCGTCAAGTAGGTCGGCATACAACCCTGTGCTGCCATTAGGCAGGCTATCAAACCAGCTTCTAGCGTTGTCCACTAGCAGCTCGGGGAAGACTTTACACATGTAAACGTCTTCAGCAAGTCCCTGGTTCATCATATTGTACTGGAACCGGGATAGGAAATTGCTGGGGTCTTGTGACCCGTTGTAAGGCGGGATAGGAGGTATTCTATACGTCGACGGGAGGGGAGTATAGAGTATCCTATTGGTGAATGGAGTGGAGATTCGACCATAGATGGTGAATCTTCCCTGGTAAGGGTTTCCTTCGTCACGCCGAGGTGGAACGGCGTTTTGACGAGGTGATGTCGAACCACGCTGTGGTGAAGCGCGGCCGTTGTTCCCACGGCGATTGTTGTTATGTCACCTTCGAGGAAGTTCGGCGATCCTGTCTCCAACGATCTGGAGAATTGGGGATCGCCGTTGTGACGGTTCGACTCCGTCCTCTCCACGTTGACTCTGTTGTCGATGTTGATCGACGAACTTGCGGAAGTCTTGTTCGTGGAGGTCCAAGTACGCCTTCAGTGCATGTCCAAGCTCAGGTTGGAGTGCGGTGTTGTCACTTCGGCGTCCACCCCGACTTGGCTCGCCGCGGCTAGCTGAATCCCCAGACTGGCTCGATGTGACATCCTCTAGGTGGCCTTCAGGAGTTTGATCGGTTATGGGTTGCTTATCAGGTCGTCTTCTAGAGGCAGTTTGCTGAGCTTGACTTGTGTCGACCTCCTCCTCGTTGGCCGGTATGTGAGGTGGATTGGCGGACTGGTCAGCCTGGTTCTGCTTCGCCTTGGCAGTAGCGGCGGCAGCGGTGGTGGTTGAGCGGGTTTGTTTCACCATCGTATCTTCATTCAAAAATTCTGATCGGTTTCACAAAAATTTTGTTCCCACAGACGGCGCCAGTGATCGATCTTGGATTTTAGAGTGTTTATGCGATAGTAAGATTTGCAGAAAAGTAAGAACGCAAGAATTTACGTGGTTCGATCTTTTGGTTAGATCTACGTCCTCGGAGAAAGGAGTTTATATTGATACTCTCGAGTTTACAGAATGTCCCTTCAATCTATCCTAGCATCACTATTTATAGGCGCCCAACAGCAGTTACAGCCAAGGTCGTGGCAGTTACAACCGAGGTCGTGGGGTGCCACATCAGCAGAAGTGGGTTAGAGATCGGGGTTGAAGATCATGGGTCGGCCGAGCTTCTATGCTCTTGGGCTGCGCTGCTGGATTGGGCCGATGTGTCTTCTGGGCCTTTCAGTGGGCCGAGCTCATCTAGGCCGAGCTTGTTTGCCGAGGTCCAATTATATTGGGCCGGTGCTTGGGCCTAGTAGCTGGGCCATATCCTATCAGTGTGAATTATATATCTTTCTCAAATAAATTGCTAAGCTAAGTAAGAATGGTATTGCAAAGAAAGTTGTACATTAATAACTCAATTCATCTTGGGTGTAGTGGGCTATGAATTCATTTCTCTCCCCGACTCAAGTTAACTAAGAAGATCGAACAGATCCAATGCTTTATGCGTTCTTCTTGCTGTCAAATTCAGATCCAATGCTTGTAGTTGTAGCGGTGTTCTCACGAATTGAAAGAAACGGTATATAATTTTCTCTTTTCATAATGACTAGTGCGTCTCCTAAGCACGGGTAAATTATTTCGTCTTCTTTTACTTTTTGTTTTTTATCTTATGTGTTATGATAGTGATCAATAAATAAGTTTGGAGTATTTAAAATATTGTAAAGACCAAAGAGTTCTTTCAAAAAAAATACCATTATAAAGAGTATGAATAAAAGTAAATCACAAATTAAAACGATTTTCAGTCACTTCAAAATTAGACGTATCTTAAATTAATGTTACTGCATACGTATCTTGCTTTTCAAAGAAAATATTACGTATGTGGTTTCAAAAAATAATAATTATAATTATAAAAAAAAAACAACATTACGTATCTTTTCACTTATCTTTAAAATAAAGGAAAATTTATAAATGTGTGACTTCTTTAGTACTATAAAATAATGTATTCTCCCAAGTTCAAAATAAATATCTTATTATTTCCATTCATTATGTTGGGGAGAATACAGATAAACGAACAAAAACTAAACGGATTCTCTGAAAGGCGTGATAACACTTTCAGATCGAATCAATTCGACGGTTCTATCGAATTATTCAATCGGATACAATTCAGAAATTTTCGAACTTAAGTATGTGATGTTTGAGAATCCAGAACCAAAGGAAAACGAGAAGAATGATCAGCCATCACCAGAAACTGATTCGTAATATCAGTTTTAATAGCAGTTTTGCAACTTTTCTAATATTGCAAAATAGTCCCTCGAAATTCCAAAAAATTAAATTTTCGATTAATTTCTTACACAGCAATTTAATCGGAAATAAAAAATTTCCAGGTCAGCTCGACCCCAGCCAGGGGCTGCCGCCCCTTGGACCCCGCTATCGGGGGCGCTGCCCCCGAACCCCCGTCCTTTAGGGGCTTCGCCCCTAAAATCATAATAAATTCATATAAGTGTGCACTCCGCACCACCAAACTTATATGATGTATTATTATGACGATACTGATCAAAAAGTCAATCCAATTACACTAAAATATCCAACACATTATCTATTTATCTAAAATTGATATATTTATGCATATTAATTATTAGTTAAACATATTTTAATATTGCTTATAATTTGTCTACATATACATCTAATTCTATTCGGTATCTACTTGTGTTAATCTTATATTTGATTTTATATGTTATATAATCATCTATATCAAACAATAATTTATAAACATTACAATTATCCACCAAAATAATGATTTAACAAAGCTACTTATTCATTCGGACATAAATATTCGGACATCTTATTTATTCATGTAGCAATAGAATTACAATAATATTAAGATCAACGCAAACAACCAAGTATTACTAAATTTACATCTTATTAAATAGAGGGAACAACTAAACTATCCTCTTAGAGGATAAAAAACCTAAATATGCCCAAAATTTAACCCCACATAAATTTTGTCCCAATTTTAAAATTGGGACAGAAATACCCCTTTCTCTCCCCCGTAACCCGACCCCCCCTTTCTCTCTCCCATAACCCGACACCATCTTCTTCCTCAAAACTGAAAAAGAAAACTCCCACCTCTCCTTTCTCTTTCACTCCTCGACTGAAAACACTAGAAAAATCCTCTCTTCTCAGAAAATCCTCTTCTTCCATGTTGCCGCCGTTCGTCGCAGGTTTTGATGAGTAAAACAGCATAAGAAGGCCGCCCGATCGGTGTTGAGAGCAATGACGACCAAAAAAACGAAGAGAAAGAGAACTGAAGCCGAGATTCCAGAAGTCACCGGCGCCGAGAACCCGACGAATGCACCGGGAAACAGGAAATCCAGCGGCTACCCTTTCACATATCAAGAGGTAAGAATTTTTTAGGGTTATTTGCATGTTGAGTTTGAGAACAATTTGTGGAGATGTGCATGCGCTGAATATGTTGGGTATAATGTGCAAGATATTGCTTGAAGTTTGAGTTTCAGTTTGAGAACAATTTCTGGAGATATTGCTTGAAGTTTTGATTTTTTTGAGTTGGAATGTATGAAATTTGACTGTAACAGGCGTCTTTGACCTTCAATTAGTTTTAATTTGGGTTGGTTTGATATGAATGTGATTTGAAATGAAACATTCAAAGAATTGTAAGCAATGTATGGTGCAAAATTGCGAAACCCTAAAAAGAACTAGGAAGTTGGTTAGAAAAAATTGTAGAAGTTATTAGAACATGGTTAGAAAAATGTACTCCCTCCGTCCCTGATATTAGTGTGCATATTTCCCGTTTGGGACGTCCCTGATATTAGTGTGCAATCCAAAAATGGAAAGATTCCCTAAGCAAGAATACATATTTACCCTTCCACTTTATTCTTTATTTCAATATTTACCTAATTGCGCCCACCTTTTTACACTATTTCCACCTTTTTCCACTATTGGTGTGGGCCCCTTATTCCACTATCTCCACTTTTTTCCACTTTACACTATTTTCGTCTAAAACTGCGTGCCATTTCTCTCAGCACACTAATATCAAGGACGGAGGTAGTAATTTCTAACATAGTTGGTTTTGTGTTGGTTCTTTGTAACTATGAACTAGGCTGGAAATTTGGGACCATATGAATGTTGGGCTAGTATGGTTAGAAATTGATAATTTCTGACTGTGTTGGGGGGTGTTTTTCTTATGAAATCTTACATTTGATATCTAATCAAAAAAGCAGTATAAGCAATAAATGATAAGATAGTTAGAAAATTTGAATTTTTAATAACTATTTCATTTATTTATTACTTTAATCTGAAAATTCTTTGATAAAAGAGAAATTGTAACTTACTCTAACAAGTGTGGATATTAATTCTAACCAACATGATAAACTGAATTTTCTTAGTTTGATATGGTAACTGGTGACCTTGATAAGAATTTCATAACCATCTCATACATATTGCAATACAATTAGAAAATTATAATTTCTAACAAACTGCTGTCATTTTTCATATGGAGATGATAAGACATTACTGATCTGTGTCATAGATGGTTAGAAAAATAAGTATTTCTAACAACTCATGCCAATTTTCTTATGATTTCTTACATTATCCATGTTTTTTCTTATATTACCTGCAAGGTTGAATGGGTGTGTGAAAGGGAACACCTTGCAAGCAAACCACATAAGGTGATCCCTGGGGGCTACGAGACCCTGGCGGGTGACGTCAACACCATGCTGCGTCACATCAGCATTGACAAGGGTGATTTAGTAAGAAAGTCTGTGATGGGGGAATTCACGCGTCTGAATGACGTCTGCACAAAGAGCGGGAACATGCTCCATTACTTGGTGTGCCGTCAAGTGGAGCCCAAGCCAAACTTCGACCCGACCTCTCTCTTCTTCAGAATCGGTGAAAAGATCCTCAGAGTACGCCTTGGTTACCGGCCTTAAGTTCGGCACTGCTTCCTTTGACCCTTATGCAAATCACGAGTTGCCGGCAAATTCAATCTACGAAAGACTATTCGGTGCAAAAGAGGACATAACCATAGGGGACGTGCGCGCAGCTTACATCGACAAACAGTTTATGGTGAAGAACAAGAAAGTCTCCGCGTCGAAGGAGGACTTGGTGAAACTGTCGAAGCTACTGCTTTGATTAGGATTTGCCATGGGTTATGACGTCACAAAAAAGAAGATCCCTCGATGGATATGGGTCCTGCTTGAAGATGAAATTGAATGGGAGGCTTTCCCATGGGGCAGTGTTTCTTTCCAATACCTGAAGAAGGGGATTGACGGAGTTAAAAAGGAGATGAAAGGACAAATCATGAACTACACGTTGAACGGGAACACAATCGCCTTCTCGGTAAGCTGATATCAACTTAATATTTAAAAAAAATTGATCTATTTTGTGGTTTTGTTTGTAGGCCTGGGCCTTCGAAGTTGTCCCTTGTTTTGGGGAGAAGATCGGTCATAAAAGTGATGAAGTGGATCAGCCAAGATTCATAAGGTATACGTACAAGAAAGACGGTTTCCCCAGCGAAGAAGATATTAAGAAGGTAATTAAAATACTAATCAAAGTATGAGTTAGTTCTAATCAAAATGAAATTAAGAAATTGAATAATTCTTATCGTAGTGATCATTATTTCTTATCATCTGAATACAGTAATGTAAGCAAAATGTGGTTAGAATTTAAAGTTTTCTTATCAAAGTGAACACATTTTCTTACTATCTCAATTGTAGTAATATAAATTCTTACAATCTTCAGGATTCTTAATGGACTTTGTTAGAAAATTAAAAAATTCTTATCATTTTGAATATGACTTCTTATCATCTAAATGGTAGTAGTCTAATTAATATGAATTCTTATGTACAGTCGTTAGAATTTTAAATATTCTTATCATATGGAACAAATTTTCTTACCATCTAAATTGCATAAATCTGAATTAGCATGATTTGTTGTTAGAAATTGAGAAATTCTTATCATGGAGAACATTAATTCTTATGTTCTGCGCCTGATAAGAAATTATGAAAATGTCTGATTAAGATGATAAGAAATAAGTCATTTCTAACTATAAGTTAGTTCTAATCATAATGAAAATGATAAGAAATGATAAGAAAATGATAAGAAAGTGAGAAATTCTTATCATGGAGAACATTAATTCTTATGTTCTGCGTTAGAATTAAGAATTTTCTTATCAAATTCAACCCAATTTCTTACAATCAAAAATATAATAATCTGATTTCTTACAATATTCTAGGTTCTTGTGCGGAGGCTAAAGCCCTACACGAGCGAAGAGGAGACACCATACTGGAAAAGTCTTAAGGATGACCCGCTCCCGCAGCCTTTCGCATTCCAATACAAGTCCCGTGACGGCAAGAAGAATAAAAAAGCAGCAGGCATGGGCGACGGAGGAAATGAAAACATGGGTGATCAAGCCCATGTTGTTACCGCCACTTTAAGCGCTGCACAACTTGACCAAGTAGCTGAAGCTGCGTCCAAAAAGGTCCTCGCCCAGATGAAAGATGTGCTGAAAGAATTCCACCCGAAAGTGACCAAAGATGCTGCTGACAGTAGGATGAAAGTGCTTCTGGAGGAATACCACAAGAAACTCGTGCAGGATGTTGCTGAAAAGGTGACGGGTACCCTGCTTGCACGTGCACCAGAATACCTTCTGAATGATCCTGCGCGTGACGATTGCTTCCACATGGATACAACGCCCCAAATACAGCCGTCCGATGGGGCCAAGAAGGCTGAAGCATCTGAAAAGGAAGCATGCGCAGGGGAGGAGACACTTGAATTTAGGTCAACGATGGAGCAACACCAGTTTGTTGAGGTGGCTAGGGGACAACCTTCAGAAGATACAGAGGTTGCGGGGGCGTCTAAAGTGGCCGAGAAAGCTCAAGAATTTTAGCATGACGGGCAGGTATAAAGAAAACAGATGGTGGTGTGTGTTTTATTTTCGACGGTTTGTTTAAACATTTGTATGCGCCCCGTGTTATGGGGCAACATTTGTTTTTACTTTTCTTGTTTCTATGTAATGTTGATGTTGCTTTTAATATTTCAAAGTGCGTAATGGTTTGAAAAATATTTCTTCGTACCCTTGTGACAGAGGTAAGAATGTGTGAGTTACACATTATTCTTACCACTACCATCATTGGAATGTGGTGCACTTTGGTGCGAAGTAATACTTCTTGCCATTCGCACATTCGATTGCAACAACAACGATACATAGAAAAAAAGAAAAAAAAATCCAAAAAAAATTCAAGAAAAACACATATTTCTAAAGACGGATTTTTAAAGACAAAAAATTTTATATATACATGAATGAAAAAAAAACAAATATTAGAACTGTTATGACCCCAAACATGATAAGAAAAATTCTAGATTTCTTATGATTGTACTAAGTAGGACATTATTCTTATAGTAAGAAATTTTAAAATTCTTACGAAACCATATATAGTAAGAATTCTAATCAACATATATGATAAGAATAAGGAAAATCATTACACAATAAATGGCAAGAAATTTGTAGATTCTTATTATTCAAATAAATAGATTCTGTAAGAATTAACAAAAATCTTATCACTGGAATGTTGAGCGTTATGCAGTGCTATGTTGGTCTTGTTTATCTGCTTTTGTGGAGTAATGTTTCATGTTCGTAATCAAAATCAGCACGAAACGATCACGGACACTCAACTTGAGAAGGAGTTCGATTTGCTTGCAAGAGCTGATGAGGTGACCCCGGCATAACGAGCTCTCGTGGTGGCAATGAACGTGCAACCTTTAAGGATTATATATCCATCTAGGGCATGCCGTTCACCGTATCTGCGAGATGATGTGCGTCCGCGGCCCGGGAAATTTGATGAATTAATGAAGAACAACAAAGATGAGATGTAAGTTAACATTAATATTAAAATTTTGTTCACATTAATCAAATCATTTACTGACATAAAAAAAAAAAGGAGGAATGTGGGGTTGCTTTCTAATGTGTATAAAGAATTCTTCCAAGAGATCATGACCGAAAAGAACGAACTAAGTGAAGAACATGTGAATGCCTACATTTCTATCTTGGCAACTAGCCGGCGATGGCTGGAATACCAAGAATGAAAAAGACGATCGGGATAACTTCTTCTGGTTTCATGGTAAGAAAATTATCACTGGTTGGTTAGAAAAATGTGTATTCCTACAAAAACTACTAATATTTTCCATCTATTAATGAGTAAAGTGAAGTGGAATACGTCTTCGGCAACATCTTTGGGTCGCAAGAGGATAAACAAGGCATGTATGACTTTGATAAGTTTTTTAACCGTGGGGAAGATGTCATCCCGGAATCGGAACTCGAGAGGTTGGTGAAGTTTGCAAATGGGACTCTACCGGAATGGGGAAATTCTGTTAAGAGTTGGCTAGAGTACGATAGGGTAAGAATTTTACATTTTCTTATCGAAATATATAACTTTCTTACTATTATTTCATTATTTCTTATCATATAATGTTTATTTCTCATATAGAAACCCATTATTTCCCTAGGTCCTGGCAATATGCGTGACTTCTGAAGGGTGGACACTTGCCGAAATAAACTTGAAAAGGCAAAAACTGATACTACACGACGCCAAGGGCTACAAGTTGCAGTATAAGCCTAAGGCAAGAGATAAGAAAAAGCATTTCTTCATACCAATGCTACGTGTGTTACCTCAAATTCTGAAGTCAATTGGGTACTACGAGAAACATGGGATCAAGAACCTGAAGTACGATCAATTTAGTTTTGCATTCGGGCCTCTCACAGGTAAGAATTTGGTAAGAATTTGGTTAGAAGTTATTATTTCTTATCATGTTGGTTGCAAAATTCTTACCATTTCCTTCAGGTAGGTTGGCCTACCGGGAGATAGATGCAGCTGATGGGCCCCTGTACTGCATGAAGCACATTGAATTCCTCGTCTCAGCAGTTAGCATTGAAAGGGGGATAGAGAACCCGATGGCGATCATGGATTACCGTCGCCATGTGGCCAAAACCATCTACGCTCACAGCACAGATGCAGTCCCGGTATCATTCAACCAAAGCATCAATAACAATGACGAAAAGGGAAAAAGTCCAATCGCATTCAATCTTGATGCAAAAGATTAGATTAAAAGGGTTCAAATGCTATGGGTATGAAGAAGTGTTTTTTTGGCTAACCCACGCATGTAGATATATGTTTTTTGGGGGTGTGTGTGAAAAACGTGGGCTGGATGTAGACATCTTTTTGTAAGTAGTAAGAATTTTAGGTACAGCTCGTAAGAAAATATGTACATCTCATAGGGTGGTGTTAAGTTTTTGACTAAACCTTGGGATTGAATGTAAGAAATTAATCATTTCAGGGTAAGAATTGAAAATATGTGAAGTATCCGTATTTAGAAAATTACAGTTTCTTACCAAAATTAAAGTATTAGATTGTAAGAAATACTGTACATTCTTACAATGAAAAATGATATGGGATTGGTGTTGTGTAAGAAATGTATATATTTATAACAATAACAAATTAGACGCATGATATACTTGATTAGAATAGCAGCAATCCAATTTTTGAACATGATGATTTAAAATATTTAGGAGGTGTCAATATGTAGATAAACGCATGGTTTAAAAAATAACGCATAGTTAGAAAAATGAATGAATTCTTATAATAAACATGTTGCAACATAGTAAGAATTAGTTCTATTCTTACTATCAAAAAAGCTATTTGAAAAAGCGTATAGTAGGAAATATTTAAATTTCTGACATTAAGCATCAAAAAGAATTTGAAAACGATGTAAGCTCTGACCACTAACAAAAGTAGTATTGTGGTAAAAACAAACATCATTCCCACTAACTTATGCAAACCTCCCAGAATCTTGACACTTCCTACGAGTATGGCCGACAATCCCACATATGCCACATTTCTTCGGTTTTCGCCGCCGTTTCTCACCAAGTGTGTTGCTGCCATCATCTACGTCGACATCCACTTGGGCCACTGCTATAAATGTGGTGCATGTGGAAACATTGTGACCTGATTTGTGGCATCGAGAGCATTTCCTGCCTTTGGCGACTGGTTCTTCGGTGATTGAACACTCCTCCACCGTATCTTCTTTGCTTGTGCGTAGATTCATTGGAACTCCCGAAGGAATCCTCTTCTTCTTCGGACGCCCAGCCTGCTTAGGATTGGATGGAGTGCCAACAATCCTCAATTGAATGACTTGTGGAATACGCCAATCGCTGGGGTCAGTGACAGGCATAACCTCCGATGCATAAACCTCACGCCACGTGTTGGTCGAATAATATGCATGAACGTATGCCAGTGGAGTTTGTTTTTTATACCTGACAAAAATATAATAAGAAAAATTGGAACGGAAAGTAAGAAAAGCATGTAATTCTTATGAACTAGTTAAAGTTTCTAACCATCTCAAGTGTCGTACTCTGAATTCTTACAATCTTCCATGTCCTTATGTGCTATTGTTAGAAATTGTATAATTCTTATAATAGTGAATGTTATTTCTTATCATCTCAACAGTAGTAATCTAAGCAATATTAATTATTACGTTCTGTCGTTAGAATTTATAATATTCTTATCATATTGAACTTAGTTTCTGTAACGCCCCAACTCCGAAAGATTAGGACGCTACCAAATGGACACAAAAGAAAAGAAAAACTCGAAAATCACGATAAGAAAATTTCCAAACTTTAGACCTATTCTCCCGACTCAAATGATATCCAAAATATATCTCCTTTATAAATCGTTAAAATGGACACTTTCAAATACTTAATTATCGTCAATCGTCAATGAGAAAATATAACCATAATATTAAAAAGAATTTGAATAACAAAGACGAGTTAAATGATAAATTTAAAACATTTATTTATCAATGACTAGTCAAAATTCAACAATATTATATATAGATTTATATCATACAATGTACAACATAATCCATAAAGTTGTTTCGATATTATTTGATATAGCGGAAGCATAATCTTTCCATATAATTGACCACTTGAAAAATATATGACTAACGGTAACCATTTAGGTCAAAACTTGAAGAAGAGATCCTATAGGTCCACATCTTCCACCAGCTCTCGCATTTTTCCTGAAAACATTTAAAAGTAATTGGGCTGAGTGTTTGAACACTCAGTGGATATCGCCATACAATTTTCATCCATAAAATATCTGTAGCAATAAATCATGTTTGACCATTCATAAAATAACTGTAAGCTCATACTGTAGTGGAGACAGACCCTATGTGATCACATAAACTATATTCTGTAAACTGTATTCGGAATTCCTCTGTACAGGTCATTGTCAAATCCACATGAGCAGTAAAATAAACACGTAATTCAATAATGGACGAAATATTGTAAAACATATTTCATAAATTTTGATAAGTAAAAACCCACCTCGTAACTCGAATAGTGGAGTAACTGATAGTGAGCTTGTACAGTGATTCTAGGTCTGACGTCCCGAAATTGAATCTACAATAAAATATCTAACTTTAATATCGTTATTTATGCCACAAGTTGATCATGCTATACAGAGGCCTTGAGTCTTGACCACTAATTAATCCATACATTTTCGATCAAGCCCATGTAATTTCTATAATTGAGAATAGTGTTATGATCTGTGTGGGTGAATCTATATTTAATTATAATATTCTTAGTGGCCAAGAATTGAATAAATACACGTATTCATGTTCTAGTTTAGCTAAAGTCTACTTCTATCATTAGTAATATTTTAATAAAATTCCATTTCTTAATTTATGTGTTAGGGTCTGTATCATGAATCCATACTCGTATTATGTACAAGAAGTCATCATATCATTTTAATTATACAAAACATCCAACCCATTAGTCAAGTAACATCAATTCCAGAACTTCTCATAATTCTTTCTCTCATTCTCTATCTCTCAGCTAATTCAGCCGCCGCACGAGGTTACCGATTCTCGATTTACGACTACAAGCAGCTGGTATCGCTACCTGTAGCAGAGCATCGCTGCCATTGCAGGTCTGCCGCGGCTCTGCACCGACGACTCTCAAGTCTTATATTTCCTTAATTTCATCCCTTATTAAAACTGTAATTCTATTCAAAGTTCTCTTAGAAACAAGTCTTAAGATTAACATCATCCTACAATAGCAAAATCCAGTTAGTTCTTTTTCACTACACCTTAAAGCCCATCAAACACCAAGTATTAAGTCCAATTCCCTATACCTGCATTTCTCGTTCTCTGTTTTTATAAGTCTCTAACACCACACTTATCTTTTTCCTCCGATAGCCACCACAGCCCCCCAACATCGCAATAGCAGTCATCATAGTATAGCACCTCCGCCAATTAATTGCGTGCCAACATCTAACATCATACAGTATTTACTACTTTCCTTCCCTCTTCCGATCCACTCAGAAAATCAACCACTCTCATCTCCTTTTGATATATGTTTTCTTTTTCTAATTCATTCCCGACACTCACTGCAGAACCTCTTGTCAATTGTAACTCTCCTTCTTCCTTATTACTCATAAATTTTCCATTTCTTTATTACGTTTCGGCTTGTATAATTTGAGACTTATTCTGTATCAATATGTTTATATATAACTTTCAGGAACTTTACCTAAATCATAGATTAAAGCTTATAACATCTATTTGTTTAAAAACCGGAAGAACAGGGGAAATTGTTATAGGTGAATTCATGCTTGGTACAAAACATATATTGAGAAAGGAAATTAGAGGGAACTGCAGCAACTTACTTAGACAATGATTTTGTTGAAATTGAAATAGTGAGATTTGCAGGGAATCCCACTAGAGAATGAAATTGAGAGCGAGGAGGTGGGTAGTAATTGAGGTGGTTTTGTATTATGGAGGTAAGGAGTTACGGAATTGCAAAGAATAAGATATATGAATTCTGATGTGATTACACGTCGTAGGAGATTTGGAAACGTGGAAGAAGCAGAGAAAATATGAGAAATGAGGCTTGGGCGTGTAGTTAAATGGATGAATTTTTGGAATTTATTTGCCTGGCATCTTTACTCTAAATTGACTAAGTTTAATTAGTATGATTTATTGCGATCTTGGGTTGGGCTTTTACTCGATCAGACTAATAACTTTAGTCTAATTACTCTAATTTGGGACTACTATTGGATTTCATTAAATGTTATTTCTGCAGCCCAATTTTTATAAATCTAATATATGTGTCTAAAGTAATTGACCTCAAAGGTATTTTAAGCCCAATATCAAATACTCTATTAAATATTTTGGGTGTTACAGTTTCTTACCATCACAATTGTAGTAATCTGAATTCTTACTACCGTTCAGGTACTTATGTGCTAGATAGTAAGAAAAATCAATTTTTCTTATGAAAATGGAAAAGTTTCTAACCTGATGGCTGTGACCGCGTGAGAGCACAGTATCAAAAGACTTTGGAACACTTTACATGAACTCCATACTTCGTAAATCCACTATATTGCTCTTCGAACCTCCTATGATATTGAATTTGGTATCTGATATAGGCTGAACTGTCATGGTGCTGGCTTTTACATAAGAAAATCTCAATCTTTTCTCAGCATAATCTGTTACCTCAATGACTCTTTCAGTAGCTTTGGTCCGCCGTTGGTAAAACCATGATTGCACCAAGTTCCGTGCATACTCCAATAAAGCCGTCATTGGCAAATCCCTAGCCTATTTCAGACGACCATTTAGTGACTCAACTGCATTTGATGTTCCGAATTCGCACCTACGCACAGGACATTGGGAAATTGCCCAATGAACCGGCCCTATTCCAATAAGCTTTTCATGAACCCCGGGGGCATCCTTCAGCAAATTTTGCATATTCTCTTCAAAATCAGCTTCCTTGAATGCGTTTGCTGCTGCATGGAATTCGTTAATAACAGCCTCCCCAAAACCACACAATTTCCCTTGAATGTGGTATTTGCAAAACCCATGAGGCGTGCCTAATATATGGTGGTTAGAAATTTAAAGATTTCTTATCAAAATGTGGTTAGAAATTTTATAACTTAAGTAAGAAATATACACTTATGCTCTAAAATTCTTATTATCTGAACTCAAACTAAATGTAAGAAACCTACCGGGATACACTTCCTGCACTGCATTCTGTATGCTACAATGTTGATCTGAGACAACCAACAGACTATCGGGAGTTCCGAGGCTGTTACGAATATGCTGAAGGAACCATGTCCAGGATGTGTCTTTTTCTTTATCACCGATACCAAAAGCCAGCGGCACAATCTGTTCATTGCCATCCTTAGTTGACGCAACAAACATAACTCCCCTGTACTTGCCCTTGAGATGTGTGGCATCAATGACAATAATAGGGCGACACACACTGAAAGCTCTTATTGATGCAGCTAGCGAGAAAAAACAATACTGGAAGGATGAATCATCAGAAGTCTGTAAATCCACAACGGACCTGGGGTTTATTTGTTGAAGCATGAACAACTACTTTGCTAGCATCTGAAAATAAATTAAAAGACAGTAAGAATGTAGTATTCAATGAAGTAAGAAAATAAGTATTTTCTAACAATAAAACAATTACATATTCCAAGGGGAGATAAGAAAAATGTTATTTCTTACAAAAACAAGAAATAATAAAGAGAGAAAAATATAATATAAACCTGAAACGACTTGTCATGATCTCCAAATATAGATCTCAAGGCTCGATTCCTTCCCGCTAAAGCAGCTGGGTACTTCAATCTAACACCGAATTCCCTAAGTACCTGACCTTGTATATCGGATGGCCTAATAACAAATCCATCTGCCGCCATGTTAGGGGCAACATACTCAGCTACGGCTCTCGAAGTGACCTTGGGTTCGGCACACGATCGGATATCTCTGGCACATGTGTGTTCGACCATCTTTTTAATTCTCCATGAGTTGCCAAGTGATGTGCATCGCAATAAAAAAGCACATTGTGCGGCAAACTTGCAAATGAGGTGGTATCTTCGAAAATCAGATTTCTTAGTGCGGAACTCCAGAAAATTCTTCAAGTGATATGCATGAATTGCTGAAACCATGCTATCCTTCGACCGAAATGATGAACCCCGAACAAGCAGCCCAATAACCGTAGGTTCCGATAGCATGGAGATATCATCCTCAACAGCAAAATCTGGAATAGATGCGACAACTTTACTCCACTGACTAGACCCGCAATGGTAATTTGCAACATCCATGGTGGGACGATGACAGGATGCCATGTGCTGCAACAGTAAATTCTTACCATGTTCCAAACAAAAATTAGATGTAGTTAGAAATTAAGAAATTCTTACAAACAAATACATGCACGGAAATAAAATATACATGATAAGAAATTAAATCCATATGATAAGAAAAAACACAAAATCTAATCACATGCATTAAATATTCCTACGTCTTATCAAATTAATTTGCTTGTTTCCTATCATGTTCCATTAAAAAGTTAGAAAATAGTAAATTCTTACAAAAGAAAACATGCACGAATATTCTTACAACAAAAAAACAACAAAACAAAGTTAATAAATGAGACGGAACGTAATAAAGGAAATCATAAGAAAATACCTATACATGATAAGAAAATGGACACCACATGATAAGAAAATACACAAATTCTAACAACATGCATCAAACAATCTTACGACAAATAAAATTAATTTGCTTGATTCGCATTTATTGCCAATCATTATCATTTAAAACCTAACTTTTGTTATTTATGACAATCCAAAACTGTTTGAATATTACGAATTACTTGCTTGTGAAAAATGATGTGAAAGGCAGAAAAACATGAAAAAAAAAAACAAAAACTCATGAAGAACAAACAAAACACATGTTGGATCCGGGATCCCTCGGATGTAGATTTAATTAATTACAATAATTATTAACATATGATTATAGATCTTGAAAGTGGAAACCGATCTAAGATCATATACCTGTTTGCGTAATCACCGGTGGTTGCTTTGTCGAGGAAATGATCTTCCACGCACCAGATCTCTGTACACGAGATCTGGCTCTTTATGGTCGACCTCGAAGTCTTCTGGAGTATTCCCTAGCAACAAGAGAAATTCTGAGTGGGCAGAAATCTATTCTCTTTGCCTCCCAAAAGCCGCCGCCCCTCTCTCTCTTTCTTAATAGTGGGAATGATTTTCACGTACTGAACATTTCTACTTCTCTCTTATTTATAATAAGAGGTAGAGTGTTGGAGAGGTTAGGGCCAAGGCTAATGGGCTAGGCTATGCTCTATTGGGCTACTCCAGATACCTTGAGGAGGATTTGGACCGAGCCTTCCAATATAATTAAATAATCCAAGTATTCTCTGTCCCCGAATACTCTATTTAATTATATTAATATTATAGCCTTTCCACTATAGTAAAATAATATTGCATCGCCTTCCAATCCCAAATTATGACATACCGGGCTCCTCTTTGAATTATATTATTTCCCGTGTTTAAGATATCGCATGTCCATTAATTAATCTAAGCTACTGACTACTCCAATTAATTAATATCTTATACCGAGAGTGTACCCGTTCGACCTCATTATTATATCGGAACTTAATCCACCTGCAGGGTTTGATATAATAATCCTTAGAATGCCTCAAGGGGACATCATCAACTCGGCGCACCGAGACACGATTTCTAGCTATAATATTAATTATCATATTTATAATATTATTACCCAAGATACGGAGATTCTTGGAGTTGCAATAACTCTCACTCATGGTAAATCAAAGCAATAACTATTATAAATACATAATTGAATATTATGACAACTAGAATTAAGAAATAATAATCGTCCGAGATGTGATCCTTAATAAGTCAGTATAAAAGGATTTATCTCACCTCGATCCTGTTCAGCGCAACTCTGATCGTATGCACCAGTATAAGCTAATAGCCAAGACAAACTATTATCCAGCTTATACTACAACCTTAACAAGTAATTTGTCCAGGATTACTTTCGGTTGCGAACACCATTTAACTATATAAGAAACCGATAATATGATATTCCGTGTGACCACCCACACCATATTATCTATAATATATAGTACCGGACATTTATTTGCATAACTATAACACGAAGTAATATGCAAAACATATGACAAAATATTTATTTCCAAAACCGGAAGAAATTGCTAATAATACAAGCATAAAGTATGCTTTCAGTATATCAACCCCAACAACACATTCCCAAGAATGTAACAAATACCTCCTCCAAAACCCCTCAGATCATGAAAAAAGGCTAATAAACACAAAAAAAACCCAGACAGAACATGAAAAAAGCAGTTGCATCATCAACAAAACCCAGACAGAACATAACAAAAAAACTGGACCTAAAACCAAAACGGAAAAGCTCTATGACGTCCGGCGTGTCGGGAACAACCTGAATCGGAATAGTTCTAAGTCGTCCGGCGAGTTGGGAACAACCTGAACCTAAACGGAAAAGCTCTATGACATCCGCCACGTAGGGATCAACTTCATCTCCGTCGACATGGGCCGGGCGACGTCTCCAACTCTGACTGAATGTCGTCGTCTTTTAGTTGCCGTCGTATAAAGCCGCTAACATGGTAATCTTCTTCGAGATCTTCGACGTGGCAGGCAAAAACCCTAGGCTACCTGAAGCCGAGGGGAGAATGCTGAAGAAGACGTCGAAGATGAAAGAAAGAATAGGAAGAGGAAAAGAAGATAATATTGTTTTATTTTCAAAATAAAACATGTAAGGGCAAAATAGTCCTTCAACTTATAAAATGGGCAAAATTAGAGTGGTCTTGTAATTTGGGCAAAATTTAGCATTCTTATAACTAAAGGGATAAAACACTACAATTTCTCTATTAAATATGTGATTTTTATAATATTAGCGATGGACATCTTATTTTTATTTTAATTGAAGAATAATCGATTTAATTATTAGGATATTACTAATCCAAGTAACACTACTCTTATTTTTCTATTCTTCAATCCCACGTCGAATTTTTTTATCAAAATTTATTGGTGGAGAACCTATATAAATAGATGCATCTTCGAATCCAAATCCGTATTCATTTTGCAAATTAGTTGATATTCCACATTAATTCACATGCCTATGTGGAATGTTCTAAATTTAGTATTCTAAAATTTTTAAATTCTTTTTAATCTCGCATATATAAATATGTATATCTTCCTAATCCAAAATTTATTTTTATTTTGCAAATTAATTAATATTTATATAATATAAATTATATCAATATATTCAAATTCAAAATCAATCAATCAGACAACGAAATACACATGGATGTTAAAAGGTGAACTCAAACATTTATGTTGGTTTTTTATTTTTTCTTTATTATTTCTTAGAGATGAGTTTTTTTTTTTTTTTTTCGTAGGGTTTAGTATTTTTTTAGTAGGGTTCAATATTTAATAAGATCTTTTTATAATATATATTTCCACGGCAAATCCTATAAGATTGGTTTTTTATGATTGTCAAATTTTTATTGACCCAAAACGAGCATTCCGAGGTGACCCATTAGCTAAGTTTTTGAAATAGAATTGTCAAATTTTTGTATATATATAAATTTAAAACGCTTGACAATAAATTAGTTAGACACAAAATCAATTTGAGGTGGCCCATTGGCCAATAAGTTTTTTTCAATTTTTCTTGTAGTATGTGTAGATAACTATGATTGTTAAATTTTTATTGACTCAAAATGAGTATTTTGAGGTGGCTCGTTGACCAATAAGTTTTTAAAATATGATTTTCAAATTTTTGTAACAAAATATATATTTTTTAATTTAAGACACGTGACAATGTATTAGCTAGACACAAAATCGTTTTTGAGGTGTCCATTGGCCAATAAAGTTTTTGAATTTTTTTTAGTATGTGTAGATAACTATGATTGTCAAATTTTTGTAACAAATAATATATTTTTTGATTTAAGACACTTGACTATATTAGTTAGACACAAAATCGACTTTGAGGTGACCATTGGCCAATAAGGTTGTTCGATCTTGATTTTCTTGGGGAAATTAAAAAACTTTGTGAGAATGTAAAAGAACACCAAAAAATTACGTCGTTCGATCTTTAATGAGATCTACGTCCACGGAGCAAGAGTATGAATTTTACTCGAATACTTTCCGTCCCTTTACAAGATTTCTTTCCCCCTATTTATAGAGGATCTAGACATAACCCTAACCCTAATTTCTCTTGGGCTTGATATTGGGCTTCACTTCTATTTCTTATGGGCCACATTCTATCACATCCCCCCCCCCCAAAAAGACATAGAAGTGAGGGTGTGATTTGAGGTTGAGCTTGAATTGCATTCCCCCGTCGAAATGCTAGCTCGCACTTGTCTTAGACGAGTTTAGGCTTTTAAATAGCTCTACTCCGTCGTAAGACGAAGTTTTGGCTTTAAGTTAACTACTTCGTTTGAAGACGAAGTTTTGGTTTTCAAATAGCCACTTCTTCTAAAGATGAAGTTTTTGGCTTTCGAGTAGCCACCTCATCTAAAGACGAGGTTTCGGCTTTCGATTAGCCACTTCATCTAAAGAAGAAGTTTTGGCTTTCGATTAGCCACCTCATCTAAAGAAGAAGTTTTGGCTTTTGAGTAGCCACTTCGTCTAAAGACAAAGTTTTGGCTTTCGTAGCCACTTCGTCTAAAGAAGAAGTTTTCGGCTTTCGAGTAGCCACTTTGTCTAAAGACGAAGTTTTGGATTTCGTAGCCACTTCGTCTAAAGAAGAAGTTTTGGCTTTTGAGTAGCCCTAAAGACGAAGTTTTGGCTTTCGTAGCCACTTCGTCTAAAGAAGAAGTTTTCGGCTTTCGAGTAGCCACTTCGTCTAAAGACGAAGTTTTGGCTTTCGTAGCCACTTCGTCTAAAGAAGAAGTTTTGGCTTTTGATTAGCCACTTCGTCTAAAGATGAAGTTTTGGCTTTTGATTAGCCACTTCATCTAAAGACGAGGTTTCGGCTTTCGATTAGCCACTTCGTCTAAAGAAGAAGTTTTCGGCTTTCGATTAGCCACTTCATCTAAAGACAAAAGTTTTCGGCTTTCGATTAGCCACTTCGTCTAAAGATGAAGTTTTGGCTTTTGTGTTCCTTGTTTGTCGAATTTATCGATAGGAGTGGTCTCCCTACGCGCGTTTAAATTTTAGGTAGCTCTTCCTCATCGTGAGACAAGGATTGGCTTTTAAGAGCACTTCCTCGTATGAAATGAGGATTGGCTTTAGATAGCTCTTCCTCGTCCTAAGACGAGGATTGGCTTTTGAGAGCACTTCCTCGTATGAAACGAGGATTGGCTTTAGTTAATATATATATATATATATATATATTAGTAAAAGAAATTAGGGATAAGAATTTACCTTGGCTGCAACTCGTCGAGTGCAGCTCGGCACCTATTCGACGGAGTCGACCGAAGCACGAGCTCGGCATCGGTGCAGCTCGGCTGCCCTTCGTCGTGACAGCTCGGTTCAGAGAGCTCAGTCCTTAGCTGCAGCTTGTCGTCGGCCTTAGAGTGCAACTTGTCTTCGGCTCGGGGGCGTTTGGCTGCAGCTCGTCGAGTGCAGCTCGGCACCTATTTGATGGAGTCAGCAGGGACGAACTCGATGTCGGGGCACGCTCGGAGGTGCTACGGCGATGTCAGCATAGCGCTGCTGCAGCTCGGCTTGCTGCTGCTGCAGGTGCGACGTCGGCAGCTCGGCGGTGTTGTGCGGCATCGGCAGCTTGTTGCGGTTGTAGCTTGGCGGAGAGCTGCAGCTCGGTTGCTCCTTGTTGGAGTCGCGCTTCGGCGCGAGCTCGGCATCGGTGCAGCTCAGCTGCCCTTCATCGCGACAGCTCGGTTCAAAGAGCTCGGTGGTGCTTCGCATGCGTCGCTCTCTACGTCGGCCTTAGAGTGCAACTCGGCCTCGCTCGGGGGCGTTGGGAGGTCGGCAGCTCGTCATCTCTTTGATGGAGTTGCGCTTCGGCTCGAGCTCGGCATCGGTGCAGCTCGGCATGGAGGTGCTGCGGCGACGTTGGGGCTGCAGGTGCGACGTCGGTCTGCTGCTTGGCAGAGGTGCAGCGTCGCGCTCGTTGAGTGCAACTCGGCAAGGAGGTGCTGCAGCTCGCCGGTTGGGGCTCGGCGGGGAGCTTGGTGGAGGAGCTCAGCTCGGAGCTCGGCTTGAAGCTCGGCGGTGCTGCGGCGACATCAGCTCGTAGCTTAGCCTGGAGCTCGGCGGCGAGCTCGGCTGGGAGCTCGGTGGGGCTGCTGCGACGTCGGTTCGCAGCTCGGCTGTGCTGCTTCCCGGCTACAGCCCGGCGCGGCGTAGCGATGTCGGCTCGCAGCCCGGCCTAGAGGTGGTTGCAGCTCGTCGAGTACAGATCGGCTGTGCTGCGGACGCGGCGTCGGCAACTCGGCGTGGGCGAGCTCAGCATGCTGCTGCGGGTGCCACGTCGGCATGGCGCGGGTGAGCTAGGCCTACTGCTGCGGCTGTTGCAGCGATGTCGGCTCGACGGAGGAGCCCGTCGGAGGTGTCGCGGTGCAGCTCGTCACCGTTTTGGTGCGGATGCGGCGTTTCTGCTCGGCGGAGCTTGGAATGGCGCAACTCGGCGGCTCGGTGGTGAAGCTCCGCCGGGGACGTCGGCCCACGCAAGTGCTGCACTTCGGTGGTGCTGCTCGAAGGTGACGGAGGATGGAGCTCGACAGGGAGCTCGCTGCTGCGGCTGCGACGTTGGTTCGAAGCTCGGAGGGGCGTCTGGTGCAGCTCGGAGGTGGCGGAGGATGGAGCTCGATGGAGGCGAGCTCGCTCGGCATGCAGCTCGGAGGATCAAGCTCTGCCGCCCGTTCTGCTGCATGCCGTCATCGATGACGAAACAACCTCACCTCTTTCACCTCGCCATCGACCGTTGTTGATCCTCCGCTATCAGGAACTCGGACAACGGCTTATAGGCCTCGTAGCCGGCGACGTCAACTCACAGCTCGTCGGGGGAGGTCCACGAGGGTCTCGGCGGAGGAGGTAGGAGTAACGGCGAACAACTACTGTTGGGGATGGCGGTTGAACCTCACTGCCTTTCGCCCCACTCCCCCTCTCTGCGATTCCACGGAGCGGAGGCATCGCCTTCTTCGCGCGGGAGGCAGTCGCAGATCTGGGCCTTTCGAAAGCCGGCGGCGTCGTCGGCTTTCTGGCGCTGGCCAACACGGCCGCTTGAAGGCGAAGGAGGCATCGTCGCCTTCGTCACGGCGGTGGCGCAGCTTGGCGGAGGATAGAGCGGCGGCGGTGCGGATGGCGGTTGAACGTCCTTTTTCGCCCCCACTCCCCCTCTCTGTTTTCACCCCCTCTGCGAAGCGTGTATGATGGCCTTCAATTTTTTTTTTTTTTTTTTTTGAATCATTCTCTCCGCCTTAATTCTTCCCAGAAAATTTTCGATCTTAAACACAAAATAATCGTTTCCCACAGACGGTGCCAGTGTTCGATCTTGATTTTCTTGGGGAAATTAAAAAGCTTTGCGAGAATGTAAAAGAACACCAAAAAATTACGTGGTCCGGTCTTTAATGAGATCTACGTCCACGGAGCAAGAGTATGAATTTTATTCGAATACTTTCCGTCCCTTTACAAGATTTCTTTCCCTCTATTTATAGAGGATCTAGACATAACCCTAACCCTAATTTCTTTTGGGCTTGATATTGGGCTTCACTTCTATTTCTTATGGGCCACATCCTATCAAAGGTTAAGATACTTCACAATATATTAGACACAAAACCAATTTTGAGGTGGCCCATGGGCCAATAAATTTTTAAATTTATTTTAGTATGTATCAACACTTATTATTGTCAAATTTTTGTAAAGAAAGGTATATTATTTAACATTTTATTTATAAAATATATTATAAAGTGATTAGTGATACCTGTCGAATTTCGACGGGATACAAACTAGTAATTATCTAAGGGATTGTCTAGCTAAGCTTATTCAAAAGGGCTTATAAAAGATGATTGAAGAGCTTCTAAGATATAAAAATAAGTTAGCGTGGAGAGTTTATTTTCAAGGAACTTATGAGCTCTTATAGCTTGTTTTTTGAGATTATAAGCTATTGAGTAACTTATTTTGCCAAACACTTTAAAATTGCTTACAAGTTATAAGTTTTTCAAAGCACTTATAAGTTAAACCAAACATGCTCTAAAATATAAATTCAAAGGAAAAAATAGTAGTGTGCATATATTCCAAAAACAAATTGTAAATTTCTTATGTACATTATCTCTCTATTTCCATATGATTTTAATAACTTTTTTGACGTAACTTCTGTCATTTAATGCAATCTCTTCTTCTGTTAGGAGAGTGTAATTTGATACAACTCATAAAGACATATAATTACTGGGAGAAAAAAAAAAAAAATTAGCAACAACATTCAACGATTTATAAAAAATATACGTATCATATAGAAGTATAAAAGCACCCCTAACGTATTTTTTATTTTATTTCAATAAAAGCACTTCTGAAGCACAATAAAAAAAATAGCATTAATCTCAAAAAAAAATATATATATATATATATATATTTACGAATAAAAAAGAAGATAAATTGAAAAGAAGGAAAGAACCGTAGCACTTTATTTGCGCCGCACTTTGTATTCTTTTCTTCATACTTCATATCTCTCCCACTCACTCCAATTCCATCTTCTCTGTCAACACAAGAAAAAACAGAGGAACGATTTTTTGCCTTCTAAAGATTTCATTGATTCCAAATACTGAAGTTCGAAGTTAAATGACGGTCCTTGAATCAGAGAAAAATCAACAAAATGCGAACCGCACTGGTGAGCATTTGATACGAGCATATCTCGTATCTTGAGAAATTATCTTTTAGATTTTATAATTTAGATTAGTATTAATATTTAGCATATCTTTTCCATATTTTGTTAGATATTTAGTCCTATAAATATAGTCATTGTAATCATAAAGCATATGATGATTTGAGATTATTCACGGCTCAATGCCTTTTCTTCATCACAAACCTTAAACTCCGCTGCCGACGGGAGAACTCCCGCGTTCAGCTCCTCTTCGTCCGACGACCTTCCTCGTTGAAGGCGCCGAACCTCTGTTTATCCTCCGTCTACGACATCTCTCCGCTGCAAGTTAGGGTTTCGCTCCTAACAGCATTGTGTGTTACCACTTTCAAATTGAAGAATGTAAAAAGACTCTTAACGGATGCATAAGCAAGGTTGGAGCTCTCCTCTGCGCTCATTCTACATTGTTATGTCAACATTGTTTCATGAATATTAGTAGAATAGAAAGAAGGGTGCTCTTAAGGTATAAAACCCTAACAAGCGATCGACGAGTCGATCTACGAGCAAAGAACGTTCTGGCGCCTTGAACACGAGGTCGGCGGAAAGAAGGACAGCCCGGCGCCTTCAACGTGAAGGTCTTCGGTGGATGAATGGCTGAACGCGGACGCGTCCGTCGCCAGCCGATGTGCGATCAAGAGAAGAACTAGGGCAAATATTTGTATTCTTATTTCTTGATAAATAATTATGAGATTACAATCCTCTATTTATATGGCTAGAATATCTCCTAATATAAGGAAAAGATAAGCTAATGATAAATATGAATCTAAACAATTAAATAGAAAAGATACTATCCTAATATAAGTGATACTATCGTATCAACTCTCCCCCGGTTGAAATTCACCTTGTCCTCAAGGTGGGTTCCACGTTGCCACGAACCACGAACACCGGGGCGAAGTGTAACAAAGTGCATTCTGGAATGAGATATCCCCTCCGGGATCAAACACACACCAACTAATTCCCAACAATTGGCCTTTTGCATCACGGCTAGTTCCACACTTCGCATTCATGAATTGAACAAAGTCGTCTAAGTCTCCACCACCATCTTTTTGTGGAATCAAAGTAAACATCTTGTTCATACTTGCAACATCTCCTTGCTTCGGGTAGACGTAGAAAATAGTGTTCCAATAGAAACTGTTTTGTTTGCGCCTTTAATCGAACACATAGCTTACGTAGGTGGAATTGTTCCGTGTGTAATGCCCAGTGATGAAATCATTTATAATTCCCTCTCCAACTTCAACAACGTCATCACTTCGTGCAGCTCCTCCGAATGCTTCAACATGCTCTTCATGGCTCAACTTCTTCTCGTCTACATTCAACGCCTCAATTTCCTCCCTCGCCGACTGCAAGTCACCACCACCTACGGTTGCATCTGACTGCAACTCAGGGAGCTGCTGCTCGTGGCATGCGTCGGTATCAGCCACCTCCGGCTTCGGATCAAACATTGGTGTAGATTCTTCCTCCTCCATTGCCATAACCAGGCCCCCATCGTCCGAAGCAATCGCTTCATCGATGCACTAATTAGGGTCCTCGTAGTCATCGACATGAAGATGAGGACGAAAGAGAGGCTGGTCCCATGAAGAGAAAGAGGGTTGTGGTCGAGGCTGCATGACCCTAGGTTTTGGACGATCCCATGAAGAAGTCGGAGGTGGTGGGAGTGAACGAGCATCGTCAGCGGGAGCGTGTGGAAAGGCTCGTCCAAAGGCCCTACGATTGTTGCTCACGAACGCACCGCGACGGGGAGTGTGTTCCGTGCCACGATACTGGTTGAAATCTGGGGCTGCAGCTCCCCTATCCCGCCGCGTCCCTGAATATAAATTCTCCCACAAAATCCCTCTCCGGGGCAGCAACGTCTGGAAAATCAAAGGTCGGCGGCTACCTGTGGAGTGACTGGTCCATGCGGTGAACGCCCCCACCGCAATCGGCAACGAAGTCTAAGGTCGGATAGCCCAGCTGCCGCCTATTGCTCCTGCCAAAAACCTGCGGGTGGCTCGGGGCGTGCTGTGAGGGTTGCGCCAAAGTACGGGCACGCCGATCGATGTTAGCGCGATCCTCGAGCCGATCCAAACGCGCCAGGAGGCTATCCAAGCCTTGCGCATAGGCAGCTGATGGTGGTGGCGGCTGTGCGATGGAATCCTCGTCGCTAGAAATTTCATACAAGTATCTCCTTCTACTCATCATTCGGGGTAAAATTTGCTGGTATGAAGGATATTCGCTGTGCAGACGTGTGTGGAGCCGATGTTGGACGGCGAGAACAAGTACCTTTCTTTTTTTTCTTTTTTTTCGTTTGGGCTGCTGTCGTGTGGGTTGGCACGGGAAAGGGGGACGGCTGGGTGGTGGTTACTGGCGGCGTGGATGATGTGATGATGGGTGAGTTCGGCTATGAAAGCTCTCCGGGAGAGAGCTCTCAACGAGAGCACCAATTGTTAAGGTATAAAACCCTAACAAGCGATCGACGAGTCGATCTACGAGCAAAGAACGTTCCGGCACCTCGAACACGAGGTCGGCGGAAAGAAGGACAGCCCAGCGCCTTCAACGTGAAGGTCGTCGGTGGATGAATGGCTGAACGCGGACGCGTCCGTCGGCAGCCGATGTGCGATCAAGAGAAGAACTAGGGCAAATATTTGTATTCTTATTTCTTGATAAATAATTATGAGATTACAATTCTCTATTTATATGGCTAGAATATCTCCTAATATAAGGAAAAGATAAGCTAATGATAAATATGAATCTAAACAATTAAATAGAAAATATACTATCCTAATATAAGTGATACTATCGTATCAGGTGCGTAGTATACCTTGAATATTAGTTTGTGATAGGAAAACATGTTGGATTTGCAAAGAATGTTCCTGCTAACAAAAACAAAAAAAAGTTTGTTGTGATTTGAATTGGATAAAGTGATAAAGTGTGGAAAATTTGAAACAAGAAAGTACCACTAAAGTTAACATTGTGAAATGTATGTCTCATTTATTCCAGGTAGTGGAACCGTGGAAGCATAAGCACAACACAATCTAGCATACCTTCGATGCCGAACTTATTTTAAGGGATAGAGATGCCGACTGGAGGAACTTGAAGCCATCTTCAAAAAGTTCAAGAAAATTATACACGGAAAATGTATATTTCTCAATTTATAAATATGTAAAATGAAGTAGAAGAAGGAAAGCTAGTGAAAGACATTATGTTTTCAAATGTGAAGCAACGTAGCTAACACGTTAAGTGTTAAAATAAAATTCAAATTTAAATTCAAATGAATCTGGCAACTACAGCTGTACAACATAAGGTTTTCATAAAAGTTACTCCCTCCGTCTCGCTATGTTTGACACTTTTCTTTTCGGCACGAGAATTAAGACGTAAGTGATTAATATGTAAAGTGTAATGTGTGTAAGAATATGGTGTTGTTTATGTATTTATACATATTTTAAAACAAGAGCATCATAGATGCATAAAAATATATTCCTGTTTGATATTAAATGAAAGATCATATCAAGACCTTTAATTTGGTATTAAAATTATAAAAATCCGAGAACAAACGATCAAGTTATGACAATTTAAAGTTTTAGAATTTAAATTATATTGGGATACGTGCTGAAAAGTAAAAAGTAAGTGGATGGTGAGATTTAATTATATAAAGTTAAGTGTAATAAGGGAGTGTTAATTATTTTCCAAAAAGGAAAGGTGTCAAACATAGTGAGACGGCCCAAAAAGGAAAATGTGTCAAAAATAGCGAGACGGAGGGAGTAAATAAATATTTTTGCATGTAATTCTAGTATTTGGGCGGTTGAAAATGGGTTTTGGAGGGAAATATCATGCAGCTACAGTGAATGACTACTCTGTTTTCTTTAAGTAAGATTTTGAGGGGATTCTAAGAACTAAGAAGCTTGTGCATCGTATAACGTCCTTGCTCATGCTTCTGAATTTGGGATTTTATATATATATATATATATATATATATAAGATCAAATAAAAAACACTCTTTCAGTAAGAAATAACAAATAATCAACACCATATATTTCATAAGATGTACGGTGAAGATTTAACTCATTTTTTAAATCATAAAACGTTTTTTTTCATTTAATGGGGGATAAAATTATAATTTTGTTTTATTTGTAACTGTCATGTTCCTTAAATCGTGGATTTTTGTATGCTATTTATGGTTAATTTCTTTTCTTTTCTTCTCCTATTCTATATATTATATTCCATTTTACATTCTCTCCCTCCCATACGTTAAATGTAAATTGAAATTTATGAAAGACTTATATTTGATCGTTGAAGCTCAAGCCATTAAATCTAAAAACTTGGAGTAGTAACAGACACCATCAACAAGAAATAATGTTTGAATTAGAAAACAAGATGTCACTTGCTGCCTGTTGCGGCCTACTGCACCAAAGTCGTTGCCTTCAAATGGAATGTCAAGCGGTGATAACATCGTAGCCATCAGATTTTCAATATTCGTACATGATTTTACTTATTATTATTATTTTATTATTTTTTATTTTTATGAATTGTGAGGCAATTTACGTTTTTTATTTTTGAAATCTCTTGCGCTGCATTAAAGATAGTTAATTACTGCATTATGACCAACTAAGGGATGTATTTTCATGAATATTGCATTGTGTAGATCAAAATCTCAAAAGTGGACTCAAGCTACAAGGTTTTGATATTGTGTAATCCAATATAATGTGAAATTATTTTATTCCTTTTTTTTATTCCTGAAATATTCAAATTTTTAGCTAATGCATTATAGATTGTCATATGTTGCATTATAAAAAAACTCAGATGCATTATTGAAAAAATGAGTTTAAAATAATTTGTTAATAATCCACTTCACGCACTATAAATAAACAAAAAAAAGGCCTAAGATATCTAAAGCGAATGGATTATTTATATGTAAACAAGATAATTTGTAATGATATTGATAGGATACGGCCTAGCTACTAGGCCTAAGCATCAGGCCCAATATAATTGGGCCCCAACAGTTAAGCTCGGCCAGTGCAGCTCGGCCCAACTAAGAATAAGAGATTTCTTCACTAAGGCAATCAAGACTCCTGCATCGACTACAACTCAAACTCTAAGAGAGATATAGAAGCTCAGTGTCTATCAATAAGAGGAGGATGAAGCCAAAGAGTCCAAATAGGAGAAGACTTTGTATCATAGTCAAACTCCATGTAATTATCTATAAATAGGGGCTTAGAATAGATTGAGAGGGGAGAACAATCTTGTAAGCAACACACATATACTAGCAATAATATCCATACTATCTTTTTGCCCCGTGGATGTAGATCTATTCCGGTAGATCGAACCACGTAAATCCCTTGTGTCCTATTATTTTTGTGTTTATTTATTCCTTATTAACATTCATTAATTACCTACGAAAACAAGATCGATCACTGGCACTGTCTGTGGGGATCTAAATTTGTGATTTCCGATCAAAAGTTTTATGGGTAATCTGCTGTTATGATAAGACCAACACGATCAACCGCCACTGCTGCTGCTGCCAACAAGGAAAAGAAGAATCAGCAAACCGGGCAAGGTACTGCGGTAGCCGAGGCCAGCCAGGCGCAAGATCAGAATCATGCAACACACCGGCGACCTGGGAAGGAGCACGTAAGAAGCCAAACTCCTAACGGACACATTCAGCACGTGCCGTTGGATAAGCATGGAAATCCGATCAACCCGGAAGGAGAGAGTCACAACAGTAGCCAGGAGGAGGACGATGTCCATCTCCAACCGGACGAATTCGATAAGGCTGTAAGGGGATATCTTGCGTATAATAAGCAAGATTTTCTCCAATTCAGTAAACAATAAAAAGCCCAAAGTCGAGGTGGAGAGCACAAAGCTACCTCCGGATCGCGGCATCGGCAAAAGTCCCCTAGCGTCAGGATCGTGGGCGCACGGGATGCTGGGATTCCCCCTAGGAGATTTATTGACGATCGCCAGTGGGACCACCATCACCATCGCATCTCACGTCGCCGCGACGTCATCTCACCTCGGCGCCACACCGTCTCACCTCGGCGTGACGAGGACAATTACCAAGGAGGGAGGTTCGGCGTGTACGGGAGGATCTCTACCCTTTTTACCAACCGAATACTTTACACTCCTCTCCTAGATAAGTACAGAGTCCCGAGGAATTTCCTGTCCTAATACCAATTCAACATGGTCAACCAGGGACTCAGCGACGATATCTACATGTGCAAGGTCTTCCCAGAATTGTTGGTAGATAATGCACGCATGTGGTTTAACAGTCTACCACCTCGCAGTATCGGGTCGTACGACGAGCTGATGGATGCATTCGAGCGAAGATTTTTCCAGAAAGCCAAGGCGAAAACCACCTCGGCACATCTCCTCACTATCAAGCAAAGGCGAGGTGAACCTATCAGCGACTTTATAACTAGATTCAATAAAGAAAGTCTAAAAGTCGAGCGCCTGACTGATGAGGTCCTAATCTCTGCCTTCCAAAATGCTATCCAGTCGGGAGCTCTGTACAAGGAAATTGTGAGGGACGAGCCTCGCACTGCGAAGCAGTTATGGATCATAGCAGATCAGTTCGCAAGAGCCGACAAAGCTGACAGGCACAAGCACGAAGCCGACAAGGCCAAACCATCGGATCGGAAGAAGGAAGATCGGAACGACCGAGGCCAAGGTCGGCAAAGTGCCTTCGACAGGCTACAACGTGCACCCGTGGAGTCTAGATTCGGACCTCGGCAGAACCAGGTGAAAAGTCAATTCACCCTATTAATGAAGCCGAGGACAGAGATCTACGAACTGCACACTGACATGTTCGAGAGACCTCGCCCTCTATCAAAAGCGGGGGGAAAACGCCGATCTAAGGAGAAGTACTGTCATTTTCATGAAGATCATGGACACGACATGGAAGAGTGCAGAGACCTCGCTATGGATATAGAGCAATTGGTATGCGACGACACCCTTAAGAGGAACCAAAGCCGCTGCCAATATGAAGCCAGACCTCAGGGCAAAGGAAAGCGCAAGCTGAATAAGGGAGGGAACAACTGCAACCCCCACGTTGATAAGAAGCCGAAACGCGAAGATGATGACGAGGACGAGGACCAACCTCAGTTCGACGGAATCATCACAGCCAATATGGGGCTCCCATAAGGTGCAACGAAGGCCTTTCTTAAGGCCGAGGCCCGAAGTCCCCAAACGGATGAGCCTTCCCATAAGAGGTTCAAAAAGGATGAGGCCATCACTTGTTCTGAGAAAGACCCGGTGCCAGAAAGAATACCTCACCAAGATGCACTCGTGATCGAAGCAGTCGTTGCCAACAAGCTAGTTCAGCGGGTATTCATCGATAGTGGAGCTTCAGTGAGTGTCCTCTTCAAAGATTGCTTTGAGAAATTAGGAATCGAAGAGGCACGCCTCGTACCGGCACCAATTCCCCTAAAGAGCTTCGTACAGCAAGAGACACACACAGAGGGGATTATCCAACTCCCTGTTATGGTGGGGAAACATCCGATGTCCTCCACTAAAGTGATGAATTTCTGCGTCATCAAAGCCAATTCCCCGTACAACATCATCTTGGGCAAAGATTGGCTAGTTGCGGTAAAGGCTATATGCTCGGCGTACCATTTAACAATCAAGATCCCTTCAAAGGAAGGAGTCATCGTGGTTCGTGGGGATCAAAAATGAGCCAAAGAATGCTTGCAAATTGCTCTACGAGATGTTGGAACACCTCAGCACCCACAAGCATAACAATTACAGAAATAGTGGAGCTGGAAAAGACGTCATCTGCATCTGACGAGCCAGTAGAAGATGTCACACTGTATGAAGATGACCCGTTTAAGGTCGTCAAAGTAGGCTTCGCTGGAGGAGCCGAACTCAGAAAGTAGATTGTCCAACTCCTAAGGAAATATAGGGATGTCTTCACTTGGTCACCCCTCGACATGACGGGGGTCTCACCAAGTATCATCACACATCGGCTTAACATTGACCCGGGAGTGAAACCAGTTCGGCAAAAGCAGCGGGTATTTGCAGTAGAACGAAGCCAAGTTATATATGACGAAGTGCATCAGCTTCTGAAGGCATAGATACTCTTCGAGGTCAAATATCCGACGTGGATTGCCAACCCAGTAATGGTAAAGAAGCAAGGAGGAGGGTGGCGGATGTGTATCGACTACACCGATCTCAACAAACATTGCCCTAAAGATTGCTACCCCCTCCCCAACATCGACAAGAAAGTCAAAGCTCTGGTCGGCCATAAGGTTTTCAGCTTCTTGGATCTATATAAAGGATACCACCAAGTCCTAATAAGTGACGAAGACGTACCAAAGACAGCCTTCATTATAGACTTCGGCATCTTCGCATACAAGAAAATGCCTTTCGGACTAAAGAACGCTGGAGCTACCTATCAAAGGATGGTTGACAAGATATTCGAGCCTCACATCAGCAAAATCGTAGAGGTTTACGTAGACAACATTGTCGTCAAAAGCAAGGAGTTAGCCACTTCGGTTGACGACCTCGAAATTGTCCTCGGTCTTTTACATGAGGTAAACCTTAAGCTGAACCCCCAGAAGTGTACGTTCATGGTCTGATCTGGAAAATTTCTGGGGTGTTAGGTCTCCAAAGAAGGATTGCAAGCCAACCCGTCCAAAGTTTGAGCAGTCCAAGAAATGAAGGTGCCAAAAACCATTCATGACATGCACAAGTTGATGGGCTGCCTAGCCGCCCTGAGTCATTTCTTGTCAAAGGCCGCAGAAAAGCAACTTCCTTTCTTCAAGATCCTGAAAAAAGCGCCGGAGTTCGATTGGAAAGATGAGCATAGGTCGGCATTTGAAGACCTCAAGAAAAACCTGGCCAATCTTCTGACCCTATCCGTCCTAAATGAAGGAAAAGCCCTGTCTCTATACCTTTTGGCCTCGGACGAAGCCATAAGTGCAGTATTAGTGAAGGAGGAAGGACATCGTCAGCTACCTGTTTATTTCATCAGCCGAGCACTGAAAGGACTAGAGATGAGGTACCAACCACTCGAAAAAGTCGCATTGGCATCAGTAAATGTTGCAAGGAGGTTGCAACCCTACTTCCATGCACATCCCGTACAAGTCCTGACCGACCTGCAACTTCAACAAGTGCTGACAAAACCATAAACATCGGGAAGAATCGCCAAATGGGCAGTTGAGCTCGGCGAGCATACGATCTCCTTTTACCCTCACCAAGCCATCAAAGGTCAAGCCCTAGCAGATTTCTTGGTGGAAGCTAAGTTCACAGAAGTGCCAAAGCCGACTGAACCTTCCCCAAGCAAAACCGATGCCGAAGCTCTGAAAGAACCGCCTAAAGATTGCTGGAAAGTCTATGTAGACGGAGCTTCGGGGCATTTGGGAAGCGGAGCAGGTGTCATATTCCTCAGCCCAGATGGACAGGAGACAACTTATGCACTTCAGTTTGACTTTCCAACAACAAACAATGAGGTGGAGTACGAAGCTTTAATCGCCGGACTTCGTCTAGCTCAGGCTCTCCAGATACGAGCTGTACAAGTTTACAGCGACTCCCAAGTCATAGTGAACCACATGCTAGGAAGGTACGAGGCTAAAGACGACATAATGAAAAAGTACCTACACAAAGCCAAGACCTTACAACAGTACTTCTCGTATTTCGAGTTGATTCGCATCCCTAGGGGGAAAACAACCGAGCAGATGCCTTAAGCAAATTGGCGTCGACATCTACAAGCTCTCCCGTGGAAGAAGTCAAACTCCGAAGTATAGACGAAGCCGAGGTCAACCTAGTAACTGACGACGAACCGAACTGGATGACTCCTCTTCGAAATTATCTGGAGAAGGGAGAACTGCCCAGTGATAAGCTCGAAGCTAGGAAAATCTTGAGCAAGTCTCCGAAGTACATGCTTGAACAGGGAGTGCTTTATAGAAGATCATACCTCCAGCCCCTCCTAAGGTGCATAGGTCCGAACCAGGCAGATTACGCACTGCGAGAAATACATGAAGGATCATGTGGAAGCCACATCGCAGCCAGAGCACTCTCAAAAAAAGTCATGCGATGGGGATACTATTGGCCTACAATGTTCCAGGATGCAGTAGACCTCGTCAAAAAGTGCCCGAAATGTCAGATACATGCGATCGTGCCGAGGTTACCGCAAACTGACCTCACCAGCATGCAAAGCCCATGACCATTCATGCAATGGGGGATAGATGATTAATACGTATTTTATGTGCATGTTGAGTGTGTTTTGCATGTGTTTAAGTCTCGATTTGGGTGCTTAAGTGTTAGAAATGCTAGGGTTTCTTAACTTGTAGCATACATTCTACTTTTCTCATTTCTTTTCAGTTTTCGATCGATTTTTGTAAGAATTGGAAAGAGTATTCATGTGACTAAGGATTGAAGGCTAGAAATGAGGAAGAGTCGAGTTTGATTAGGGTGAACCCCGGGTTAAGAATGTGGAATTTGAATTTATAAAGTTAGGGTTTCACTTGTTCAAGTTTGTTTATGTTTTCCTCGTTCTCTCAAGTCTCTTTATGTCTTTTTGCAGGTTGATGGAGAACTTATTTTCCCAAATTGATCATTCCATGTCGATGATGAGTTTGTTAGAAAGCCGTAGCAAAAATTGGTTCGTAAATCGGAGTTCGTACGAGAGAGAACGGGCGAAAACGGGAAAGGCGCGCAAAAGAGAAGACGGAGTTGACCGGTCAAAGAAGGAGGGCCGCCGGCCTGACCGGTGGTCTGCCAAACCGCCGGCCAAGCTGCCAAACCGCCGTGAGCTGGACAGAGATTTCGGCGGTCTGGACCGGCGGTCTACCAGACCGCCGGCGAGCCACCATACCGCCGGTTGGCCGGAATTCCTCAACTTAAGGGGCGAGTTCGGCTCGCACAAACTCACCCCGGTTCGTCTCGTTTCGCCCCGATTCGACTCACACTCGATTTTCATTGTATTTAATCCTATAATTCACCCCATTTGTATATCTTTTATATTTTTATTCTCCCAAGAACCCTAGAATATTTTCCCTCTTTCATTTTTAGTATTTTGAAGATTGTTGGAGCTATACTTTGTAGATTGGAAATTCAAGACCATCTTCTTCTTCCTTATTAAATTCTCTTTCTTTTAAGCATGATTTCATTTACTTTCTATGGTTTATTTCGTTTAATTATGTCTAGCTAAGTTCCTTTTGGTTTCAAATATATGAAGACATGATCTAGATTAATAGGTTTTTGGATATTGTAGTTGGATTTGCCTTCTAATTCATATGTCTTGTGGTTTGGGACTTGATTTTATTGCATGAGTGATTGGCCATCATATAGTGCATACAAGGTGTTTGGTTAAATGCTTAGTAGGCTTTTGTTCATAACACTTGACATTAAACCACAATATATTGGTAATTCTTGCTAATAGGAGATTCTAGATAACTAATTGAGCTATTGGGAGTTGAGTTTCAATAGTCGATTTGGTTATTGAATTACTAATTCAAGCATTGTTTCTTTTGATTTTTGTTTTGTAGATTTATGCACACAAGGTCCAAGGGAAGACTTGTTCAACCTTTGATCTTGAACTTTGAAAGAAGACATAGAAGAAGGAATTCTATTGAAGAAGAAGAAATGGCTAACAATCAAGATTATGAGGCTCTTAGGAAGGAACTTGAAGATATGAGAGCTTGGAGAGATGAGCAAGAAAGAAGGGCTCAAGAAGATCAACAACCTTCGCTCAATCAAATGTTCGAATCTCCTACGGATCAATTTCAAGGAGGAGCATGGGGACCTCGTGTCAATGCAAACAACTTTGAGATAAGGACAGGCCTTAACCAAATGGTACAATCGGAGTAATTTGGTGGAAGGCCAAATGAGGATCTTAATGCTCATTTGAGCACATTTTTGGAGATTTGTGACACGGTGAAACATAATGGAGTGCCGGAGGATGCAATAAGGATGAAACTCTTCAACTTTTCTCTAAGGGATCATGCGAAGGAGTGGTTTAAAAACCTTGACAAGGGCGAGATCACTTCATGGGAAAAACTATGCAAAGCTTTTCTTGCCAAGTACTTCCGTCCTTCCAAAGCCCAAAAGCTCATTTCGGAGATTTCACACTTTTCTCAACAAGTCGATGAAACTTTATTTGAAGCTTGGGAGAGGTATCGGGACTTGCTACGCAAGTGCCCTCAACACGGATTCAGTGAAGCGCAACAAATTGTCAATTTCTATAGTGGACTCTCTCCACACACGAGGAGCATAGTTGATGCTATATCCGGGGGTTGTTTAGTGAATCGGAATGCAAAGGAAGCCCTTAGGATCATTGAAGAGATGGCCGCTAATAATTATCAATGGCCATTGGAGAGAGGTCCCACGAAGAAGGTGAATTATATACTTGAAGATGCAAGGATTGATGAGTTGGCCACACAATACACCCTCCTCAAAAAGGAGTTTGAAGAAGAGAGAAAGTCGAAGAGAGATGTTCAAGTGGTCCAAAGCCAAGAGAATGAAGAGTACAATGGGAATGAGGAAGTGAGCTATGTGAACCAAAGGCCTTATGGGAATTTCAACAAGCAAAATTTTCAAGGAGCTCAAAGTGGTTTTCAAGGGAATTATCAAGGGGGATTTCAAGGGAGGTCACAAGGAGGCTATCAAGCCTATAATCCTAACAACCGGAATCATCCCAACCTCTCCTACGGAAATCCTAATAATGCTCAATTCCCACCTCCCGGATTTTCCGTTTCTCAAGGAGTAATTGAAGAACCTAAGAAGACAACTCCTTCTATTGAGCAACTTGTCCAACAAATGGCAAATCAACAAAGCTCGTTTATCACACAAACCGGGCAAAAGGTGAGTGCCTTGTAGAATTCACTTACCTCTTTAACAAAGTAAGTGAAGATGATGGAGGGCCAAATAAGTCAAATGGCTAAACAAGCCACCACTCAACATACTCCGGGAAAGTTTCCAAGTAATACGGAGTTAAATCCCAAGAACCAATACAATGCTATCATATTGAGGAGTGGAAGAGCCTATGAGAATAAAGATATATCCGAAAGTGAAAAAGAGGAGGTTCTCGTTGAAGACATACCCTATGAAGAGTCTCCAACTAGTGATAAAGAATCAAGGAAAGAAGTTAAAGGAGAAGCTCCTAAGGTGGTGCTAGTAGAGGCCCCTCTCCCTACCAAGGATGTTATTACGAAGGCTCCATTTCCTCATCGTCTAGCCAAGCATAAGGTTGACGAAAAGTTAATGAGATTCTTGGAAATATTCAATAAAGTACAAATCAACATTCCCTTGCTTGATGCACTTCGAGATATGCCCGGCTATGTGAAGTTCTTGAAGGATGCCGTTGTTTACAAGAGAAAGTTTGGTTCATTTGAAACAATTAGCTTAACGGAGGAGGTTAGTACGGTGATCCAAAGAAGATGCCTTTGAAAAAGAAGGATCCCGGAAGCTTCACAATTGCATGTGTGATTGGACAGAAAAAGTTTGGAAATGTCTTATGTGATCTTGGAGCTAGCATAAATTTGATGTCATTTTCTATTTTCAAGAGGTTGGATATAGGAGTGATCAAACCTACATCAATTTGCCTCCAAATGGCCGATCGTTCTATATCTTATGCTCAAGGAGTATTTGAAGATGTATTAGTGAAAGTTGAGGAGTTCATCTTCCCCGCGGACTTCGTTATCTTGGATATGCCGGAGGACAAGGATATGCCCCTCATTCTTGGACGTCCTTTTCTAGCAACCGGAAGAGCCCTTATTGATGTACAAGATGGGAATCTTACATTTAGAGTCAATGAATAGACCCTCACTCTTTCAATCTTCGATGCAATGAAGCGAGGAGATGACTCAACCTATGAGGAATGCAATGCAATCACCACCTCGCCTACATCTATGGCAAAAGATCTCACAGAGGAAATCATTTCCAATTCTCTCTACTCTTATTCCGATTTGGATGATGCTTGTGATGATTTATTGGAATCAATTGCCTATTTGGAAGTAAATCAAGGATCATTGAAGGATGAGGTCTATTACCTTGATATCAACCAACCGGGGGAAAATGGAAGTTCAACCAAGGTGGAATATACTCTAATCACTTCTCAAGAGTTGAAACCTCTTCCCGATCACCTAAGGTACGCCTTCCTTGGTGATAATGACTCTTTTCCCGTTATAGTGTCACAACACTTGTCAGAGTCCGAATTGGATGAGTTGTTGCATGTCCTTAGAGAGTTCAAAGATGTGATTGGTTGGTCTATTGATGATATCAAAGGAATTTCTCCATCTATGTGTATGCACCAGATTCTTTTGGAAGATAATTGTCGTCCTAGGGTTCAACCTCAAAGGAGGTTGAACCCCGTCTTGCAAGAAGTCGTGAGGAAAGAGGTGTTGAAATTGTTGGATGCCGGGATGATTTATGCTATTTTGGATAGAGAGTGGGTAAGTCCTACTCAAGTTGTTCCCAAGAAAGGGGGGATTACGGTGGTGAAGGATGAAAAGGATGAGTTGATCACTATTAGAGTAACGACGGGTTGGAGAGTTTGTATTGACCATCGAGCATTGAATTCCGCTACTAGAAAAGATCACTTTCCGTTGCCCTTTATTGACTAAATGCTTGATCGTTTAGCTGGATATGAGTATTATTATATCTTGGATGGCTACTCCAGATACAATCAAGTGATGATCGCCCCGGAAGATCAACATAAGACGGCATTCACTTGTCCATACGGTGTATTTGCATTTCGGAGAATGCCTTTTGGATTGTGCAATGCTCCTGCCACATTCCAAAGATGCATGATGGCTATCTTTCATGGGTTGATTGAAAACATTATGGAAGTCTTTATGGATGATTTTTCCGTATTTGGGACTTCTTTTGATCATTGCATAGAAAATTTGACCAAGGTTTTGCAAAGATGCCAAGAAACTTCCTTAGTTCTTAATTGGGAAAAATGCCACTTTATGGTACGAGAGGGAGTTGTATTGGGCCACAAAGTTTCAAGAGAAGGGTTGGAAGTTGATAGAGGAAAAATAGTTGCTATTGAGAAGTTGCCACCTCCTACAAGTGTGAAATCCGTTTGGAATTTTCTAGGCCACGCCGGATTTTATCGACGGTTCATTAAGGATTTCTCAAAAATATCCAAACCTCTTTGCTCTCTCTTGGAAAAGGAAGTTAAATTCAACTTTGATGAAGATTGTTTGAAGGCTTTTGTGGCATTAAAGAAAGCTTTAGTATCTACACCCGTGTTAATCCCTCCTAATTGGAATGAGTCTTTCATTTTGATGTGTGATGCTAGTGATTGGGCGGTTGGTGTAGCATTGGGGCAAAAGAGAGACAATTTGTTTCGTGTGATCTACTATGCTAGCAAAACTTTGGATTCCACTCAAAGGAACTACACCACGATGGAGAGAGAGTTGTTGGCTATAGTCTATGCTTTTGACAAGTTCTGATCTTATTTGGTAGGCAATCATACCATTGTCTACACGGATCATGGGGCAATTTGGCATCTATTTGCTAAAAAGGATTCAAAGCCTAGGCTCATCCGGTGAATTCTCCTTCTACAAGAGTTTGATATGGAGATTCGATATAGGAGAGGATATGAGAATGTGGTAGCGGATCACTTGTCACGTCTTGAGAATCCGGTGGAAGGGGAAGATCAAAAGTTGAGTATTAATGAGTTTTTCCCGGATGAGAAGATCATGGTGTTGAAGTGCAAAGATTCTTGGTTTGCCGACTTTGCTAATTACCTTGTGCTTCGAGAGTTGCCACCAAATCTCTCGGATTATCAAAAGGCCAAGTTCCTTCGAGATGTGAAGTTTTATTATTGGCAAGATCCATATTTATGGAGAAGATGTGCCGATGGTCTTATTAGAAGATGTGTCATGGAAAGTGAATGACTCAAGATTATTGAAGATTGTCATGAAGGACCAATTGGGGGTCATTTTGGGGCTAATCGTACGGCTTGGAAGGTATTTCAAAGTGGATTCTATTGGCCTTCGATCTTTAAAGATTGCCAAATCTTTGTGAAGAATTGCGATAGATGTCAAACGATGGGAAATATCACAAAAAGGGATGAGATGCCTCAAAACATCATGATTGAAGTTGAGTTGTTTGATGTTTGGGGGATAGACTTCATGGGACCATTCCCTAATTCTTGTGGTTTTTCTTATATCCTTCTTGCTATTGAGTATGTTTCAAGATGGGTCGAAGCTATTCTAACTTCGACTAGTGATTCCAAGGTTGTGATCAAGTTTTTGAAGAAGAATATCTTGACTCGGTTTGGGACTCCAAAGGCTTTGCTTAGTGATGGGGGGTCTCACTTCAACAATAAATGGTTGGGAGTGAAGCACAAGATTACCTCTCCATACCATCCTCAAGCCAATGGTCAAGCCAAGCTTGCAAACCGGGAAATCAAGCAAATCTTGGAGAAGACAATCACCACTCGGAATGATTGGGCAAAGAAACTCAATGATGCTTTGTGGGCCTATCGAACCGCCTACAAAACCCCAATTGGTATGTCACCTTACCAACTTGTCTTTGGAAAGTTTTGTCACTTGCCTTTGGAGATTGAGCATAAGGCATTTTGGGCTATAAAGAGGATTAATCTTGAGTTTAAGGAGGCCGAAGTGAATAGGAAGAATCATCTTGTGGAATTGAATGAATGGAGAAACGAGGCCTATGAAAATTCTCGGATTTATAAGGAAAGAGCCAAGAAGTTTCATGATTTGGAGATTCGAAGCAAGGTGATCATTGCGGGAGATGAGGTTCTTCTCTTTAACTCTCTTCTTCATCTTTTCCCCGGAAAACTCAAATTAAGGTGGACCGGTCCTTATATTGTGAGTAGGAGTTTCAAGAATGACACATTTGAACTTCTAAAGAATGATGGTTCTACCTTCATTGTTAATGGACATCGACTCAAGCTCTATTTCAATTCGAAGAAGTTTAAGGAGGAGTCGACCATTCTTCTTAATGATGCTTGATTCGGAGGCTATGTCGAGCTAACGACGTAAAACAAAGCGCTAGTTGAGAGGCCCCTCAACACGTATCCTTTTCTTTTTTATTTCCTTTAGTTTTTATTTCATTTTTGATTTTTTTAGTCATTTGTTACGTTTTTCGTTTCATTTTGAAAATAATAATAATAAAAAAAAATAATATATAGAAAATTAAAAAATTAAAAAAATTAAAACATGTTTAGGGGGGCTCGATAGAGGGTCGGGAGTCAGCCCCTCTCGTTGGAAGGGCCAAAAAACGGCCCAAAATCGAGCCGGAAGAGGACGGCGGTTTGGCCGGCGGTTTGCCAAACCGCCCGGAATTGTGCACAACCCGCCGTGAACCACAGAGATTTCGGCGGTCTAGCAGACCGCCGGCGACCTCCCAGACCGCCGCCGCCCCCCTCTTTTCCCCCTTCACCTTATTTCTTTGCTTGAACCACCTCTTTCTTCATTTATTCCACTTTTTGTTTTAAACATTGAAGAACATACACAATTCAAATAAATAACTTGGAATTTAAGAGTGTACGCAGCGGAATAATACTTAAGATACATGTATGAAGACATATATCTCCGAGAGTTCAATAACTTAAAGAAAACGACAAAAGCTCCGCTCGTCACTTCACGTCATCTTACTCAACCTGCACATTTTAGAAATAACATGCAGGGCTGAGTACATTGAACCTTGTGTGTAATATTGTCAAGCCATAGTTGAGTAATGCATAGGGATTTTCTTTAAAATAACCTATGCTTACTAAATTCATTTGTGATACTTAAAGTGTCTGCACAGACTAAGTTCTTTAGTAATCTACCATATCTGAAACTGTGGGATCGAGGATTGGCCACCCCCATGAAACCTTGACCTGCCAACCGAAGATGGCACACGGTCACTGTGTACACTAATCCAGGTGAGATAGCTCCCTCACAAGGACCGAATTCGCTTAACATAAATTGGCAAAGCCAATGCAGATAGCATCATACGAAAAATCAAATATTTTTTGGCATGACAATCTTTGAAAATAACTAATCTTAATCATTTAGAAATCTCATTTTATTTTGCATGAAAGCCCACCTCTTGAAGCGTCGAAAATGACCGGTCTTGATAGGAACGTCTGATCAACCTCCGCGTCGATTCGTGCCTATTTATAAGACGACACTATAAGAATTCTAAAGTGTGAAAGAATTCGCTAATTAAAGATAAAATATAATTATATTTATCCTAATTATTCTTCATGGATTAATAAGCTAATGAATTATTTATAAGAATTTCTTTAATATACATGGTTAAATAATTAACCCCTTTTCCTAAATAAATAAATCTAATTATTAATTAATTGGATTTAAGGCTTATAAATTAATTACTCGGAATAAATTCCGAAACTTGACTGCTCGATCGAAGTTGATAAATTAATTCTCATTAATTATTTAAGGTTCTAAGTTGATAAGTCTTTTAATTAGCTCAGCTGGGCCCTAAAGAAATAATTAAGAGCTCGGCCCAATTCTTGGTCCAGCCCGGATGTCCGGCCCACATTCCAACCCGGACCCAATCCCACTTCAACAACCCTACCCCCTTCTTCCCTAATTGCCGACATTCCCCTCTTCATTTACAGATTTCAATTTATTTCTCCTAATTCTAAATCACACTCTCTCTCTCGGTTCTTTTCTCCCATTCTTTCTCCTCGCGTGCTGCCGCCACCGAGATTCCGCCTCTGTTGTTGGAGATTAGCCGCCGTCGAAGTTGCTGCGCCAAGGCCGCCACTGCTGCGTCGTCTCCGTCATCTACAGGTGACGCATGGCTGATGGGGCTGCGACGCCGTGGGGAGTCGGAGCCCTTGCTGGAGGAAGTTCGACAGCTCGCCGCCATGCTCCGCCTCTCCTAGGGCTGCAGCGCCGTGGCTGCTGTCTTCCTTGTGTCGTCGCCGAGGCTGCAGGGATGGAGCTGGAACTCGCCGCCGCTGCGGTTGCAAGGCTGCTGCGGTAGCCTTGTTGTCGTGAGCTCGACAACTTCGCCGCTGCAGCAGTTGAAGACAGTATCGTCCTCCCCTCCCCTCTAAATTATTCGTAATATTATTAATAATGTTTATTTATTTATTCTAATTTTCTTCCTTCTATGTGCTGATTTCCAGAGAGGTTTCTGTTGCAGCTTCGTCATGGTCACCGCCTCTGGGAATTGCCGTTGCTGCGGCTCTGAGACTGTCATCAACGAGGGAATATTCCTCGTTCGGTATCGACTTCTTTTTCCTCTTATTATTTCTAAAGTTAATAATTAGTTGCTGCAACGAATTTGTTTTTCTTCCATTGATTTGAGCTTGCTAAAGTGTGTTATCTTGTTGTCCTAGAGTTAGGAGAGTTAGGAACTAATTTACGTTGTTTGTTAAGTTCTTGTCCTTATTTCTGATTCTACTATGGTTGTTTGTATTCAAGCACCTAACTGAAGAGCATATATATATAGAAACGACTTTGGTCTTGTTTCTTGGTTTTCTTCTTATTTAATTAAGGATTTCTATTGCTTGTTGTAAGGAGTTTAGGGGCTGAATTTGTTGCAGTTTATAAGTAAATTTCAGAGTTAACATAAGTGCTTCTATGGCCTTATTTGTGTAACTTTAATTCTGAATTTTTCGATACTTCTAGCATGCTTTTCATTAGAGTTATAAGGGAATAAGAATCATGATTATTTTCTAAGTGTTTATGTTTTGATTAAACAAGACCCGCGAATTCTAAGTTCTTAAGCATGCTTGGTTCTATCATGGAGCTAGAAGGAAAGGGTGAGTGTTCTTACTGGTTGGAGTTTAGGTGTTGGAGTAGTCGGACAGGTGTTTGGAAAATGAGACTTGAGAATTCTTCTAGTATTCCTTCTCCTTCTGCTGCCTATCTTCTTCCCTCTGACTCTCTACTCCTTTCTCTCTTTACTTATTTGCTTCTTATGTATGTTTGAGTAAGTGTTGAAATGGTGAGGCTGAATTGGGTAAGGGAGAGGTATTTATAGCTGAAGTTGAAGGTGGTGACAACTCGTTTGATGGGAGTAGTTGAGGAGGTCATGGATAGGTACATTCACTGAAATTTTGCATGCAGGAATTCACATTTTGAATGGATTGATGAGTAAGGATGTATGAATCTGTTAAAGAACGGTTTTACACTAGGAAGAAGAAGATGAAGAAAAGCGAGAAGGAGAAGAGCGCAGTATGATGGGCTGCTATTATTATTATTATTATTATTATTATTATTTACTTATTTTTAATTAATGGCCCATGGGCTTGATTTAGAATAAAAGGGTTTCTCTCGGTAGTAGAAAGCAGCTTTTGGGATTCAGAATTGTGCGGCGCTATTGCGTTTGGAACAAAAGATTATCTTCTGTAGGGTTTATTCCTTTGGATCGTTTTCCTCAATAATATTCTACCTTTTTGTGTCTCTATCCTCTTTACTCTAACAAATTGGTCCGACCAGCTCGGTTTATGCGACTAACTCGGAGCAGAGCCAAAGTTGCAATGGAATCTCGAATCGAATCGTTGGAGAAGGGGACTGAGAAGATTCTGAAGGAGTTGGAGGGGCAGCGTTTGTTCAACAACACGATTACGGAATCTCTGGGGGAATTGACTCGTATGATCGGTGATCTGGCGAAGGAGAAGGGCAAGTCTGGCGAGCACAACAATACAGACACAAGTACAGGGCATATCCCTGAACTGGACACTTATTTTCATACTACATCAGGGAACGACAAACTCAATGGGTCTAGCGGGACGAATGGACCCGACAATTTGGGCGGAATCGGAGGTCATAGTCACAGCCTACCTATGTTCGGTGGGGATAATCCAGAGTCATGGATTTCGCGAACTGAACAATATTTTCAATTACATGGGATACCAGAGACAAGCAAGTTGGATGTTGCTCTCATGACAATGGAAGGAGATGCATTGCATTGGTACCAGTGGAAGCGCGCTTCATCGCCAGGACTCACATGGAATCTTTTTAAACTCGAGCTATTAAAGATGTTTGGTGCGAATCCATTGGCCAATCCAATGGAGGCGTTGGTTCAAACTAGACAAACAGGTACTGTAGGAGAGTATGTTACTGCTTTCATTACTCGATTGGTACACGTGCCGGGTCTGGCAGAATCGTATTGTTTAGGATTATTTCTGAGTGGATTGAGGGCTGACATACGGTTAAAGATCCGTTCGCGTGATGCTCGGAATTTATCAGAAACAATACATTTGGCAAAGGAAATTGAACAAGAGGTGGATGTGGTGAGTGGGGGTAAGCTGACTACTATGCCAGTTCAGTCGAAGGTTTTCACTCCGGGAATAAATTTTTCTGCTTGGAATTCTCAAAGCGGAGGAAGTAACCGAAGTCAACAGGGACCGAGAATCTAGGAGCGAAATCTACTTACCTCTTTTTCAGGAGGGAAAGGGTCTTCTAGTTCAGCAACGCAAAATAAACCAGCGCGCCAAATATCCCATAAAGAATACTTAGCCAAGCGTGCAGCCGGTCGATGTTTTCGATGTGATGAGAAGTGGTCTCCGACTCATCGATGTGCTGATAAAACCATTCAGGTTATTATTGTGGCCGAGCCGGGAGATGATGATGAGCTAGTAGGTGGAGGGTGGTTGTTGCATGAGGTGGATAAGAATGATGGCAGCACAGAGGAATTACAAATACAGGAGATGGAATTGTCTAGAGTTGCAGCTCGAGGGTTTGATGGCCCTCAAACTATGAAGATACAGGGTCACATCAAGGGTCACACTATTCTCGTGATGGTGGATAGTGGCGCTAGTCACTGCTTTATATCGCAAACAGTAGCAAAGCTCCTCAAGTTGGAGGTGGATGAGACAGTTGGTTCGGCTGTGCGATTAGGTGATGGACGGCGTGCATCTATAGCGGGAATCTGCCCTAAATTGCAAGTCAGTTTGGGAGATATACAATTTGAGTTAGATGCTTATGTCTTTGATTTAGGCGGGGTGGACCTCATATTGGGAGTTTCTTGGTTAGCTACCTTAGGCGAAGTAAGAGCCGACTGGCAGAAGATGACTATGAAATTTTCATATGAAGGTCAAGAGGTTGTGTTGAAAGGGGAGTCAGCAGAGGTGCGAAAGGAAATTTCCATTGATCAGCTTTGCAAGTTGGGCGATGTGGATAGAAGTTGGCTGATCTGGGTATGCCATGCTGAGGGTCGGTTGGATTTAAAATTGCATGTGGGAAGTGTAGCAGAAGCGATGGTTAAACCTTCGGAGTTCAGTTTATGGTTGAAGCAGCAAATGGAAACTGAATTTCCGCATGTAATGTAGCCCCCCCACGGTTTACCACCATAATCGAGGAGTGGATCATCACATACCACTTCAACCAGGCGCCCCTCTGGTGTCGGTCAGGCCTTATCGGTACAACCATACTGCTAAGAATGAAATGGAAAGGCTTGTACAAGAAATGTTGGAAGCAGGGATTATACAGCCTAGTTCTGGGCCGTATTCAAGTCCTGTGTTGTTGGTGAGAAAGAAATATGGGAGTTGGCGATTCTGTGTAGATTATCGTGAATTAAACAAGCACACAGTACCTGATAAATATCCTATCCCTGTTATCCAAGAGATGTTGGATGAACTGCATGGAGCTAAGTGGTTTACCAAGCTTGACTTGCGATCTGGTTACCATCAGATACGGATTTCTCCAGAAGACATACCGAAGACGGCCTTCCGCACTCACTCGGGCTACTATGAGTTTCTTGTTATGCCTTTCGGCTTGAGAAATGCGCCGGCAACGTTTCAGTCAGCCATGAATGATCTCTTTCGACCTCACTTACGCAAGTTTGTTCTTGTATTCTTTGATGACATTTTGGTATATAGTGTTGGATGGCAGGACCATGTACGTCAACTGAGAATAGTTCTGGAGTTGTTGTAGTCGAATTCCTATTTGGTGAATCCTAAAAAGTGTGCTTGGGGGCAAGAGGAGGTCGAGTATCTGGGACATGTTGTATCCGCCGCCGGGGTGCAAATGGATCCAGGAAAGGTGTCAGCGATTCTTCGCTGGCCAATTCCCACCTCAGTAAAAGGAGTGCGAGGGTTTCTTGGGCTGACAGGTTATTATAGAAGATTCATTCTTCATTATGGCCAGCTTGCCCGTCCGCTTACCGAATTGTTGAAAAAGGATAAAGTGAAACAGTTTCAATGGACGCCAGCAGCACAATCTGCATTTGCAGCATTACAACTTGCAGTTACAGAGGCACCTGTATTAGCTACTCCGGATTTTTCCTTGTTATTTTATGGTAGAGTGTGATGCCTCTGGAAAGGGATTGGGCGCTGTTTTGATGCAAGAAGGTCGCCCTATTGCCTATTTCAGCAAGGCGGTGTCGGACCGTAGCTTGGCTAAGTCTGCATATGAGCTGGAGCTAATGGCATTGGTGTTGGCTGTGCAACATTGGCGCCCGTATTTGGTGGGGCGCAAATTTCTTGTGAGAACTGACCAAAGGAGCTTGCGATTCTTATTGCAGCAGACAATCTCTACTCCAGCCCAACAGTATTGGGTAGCTAAGTTGTTGGGCTATGATTTTGATATTGAGTACAAGGCTGGAGTGTCTAATCGGGTTGCTGATGCCCTCTCGCGTAGTCATGCAGAGTCTGAGTTCGCAGCGATATCCATGCCGGTATGGATAGGGTGGCGGGCTGTTGATGAAGAAATTCGCCAGGATGCTAAGTTGGCAGCAATCCGTGAAGGGGTAGCAACTGGTTCGATGGTGGACTCGTCTTATACTGTAGTTAATGGAGTTCTCTATTACAAAGGCAGGTTGGTCTTAGCTCCAAATTCTTCTTTTATTCCTCGTCTTTTGATGGAATTTCATTCGACTCCTCAAGGGGGTCATTCTGGGGCATTTCGTACATACCGTCGGTTGGCGGCAAATGTGTATTGGCCTGGTATGTTGAAAGATGTGACCCGATTTGTGGCAGAATGTTTGGTGTGTCAGAAGCAGAAGTACGAAACTCGTTCGCCAGGGGGATTATTGCAGCCATTACCTATTCCGGAACGAGTTTGGGAGGATATTAGTATGGACTTTATTGTGGGTTTGCCAAAATCTGGAAAGGTGGATTGTGTTCTGGTGGTAGTTGATCGTTTGTCTAAGTATGCTCATTTTTTGTGTTTGAAGCATCCTTTTTCTGCTCGTGATGTGGTTGATTTGTTTGTTCGGGAAGTGGTTCGACTTCATGGGGTACCTTTGTCGATTGTTTCAGATCGTGATCAGATTTTTCTTAGTGTTTTCTGGTCTACTTTATTTAAGGCTATGGGAACTAAATTACGCATGAGTTCAACTTATCATCCCGAGACGGATGGGCAAACGGAGGTGGTTAATCGGGGTCTGGAAACCTATCTTCGTTGTTTTGCTTCAGAGCGTCCTCGTCAGTGGAGTAGCTCGTTAGCCTGGGCGGAGTACTGTTACAACACCAGTTTCCATTCATCTCCTTTTGAGGTGTTGTATGGGCGACCCCCACCCACTTTAAGTGGATTTTTGCCAGCCGAGATTCATGTAAAAGCCATGGCTGAGGAGTTAGCGAACAGAAACGAGGTACTTGGCAGGCTGAAAGAGCACTTGCTTCGAGCTCAAGAGTACATGATGCGTGCAGCTAACAAACATCGGCGTGACGTGCAGTTTTCTGTTGGCCAAAAGGTTTTCTTGAAATTCCGCCCGTATAGGCAACGGTCACTTTTTAAACATTCTTGTGTTAAGTTAGCTGCTAAATACTATGGTCCGTTCGAGGTGATTGAACGCATAGGCACTGTTGCTTACCGTTTAAAGCTTCCGGAATCCAGTCGTATTCATCCCGTGTTTCATGTGTCGCAACTCAAAGCTGTGGTGGGTAATCACCCTGTGGAAGATGGATTGCCTTCGATTCTGGGAGAGTTAGACGCAGAGTTTATTCCAGAATGGGTGCTTCAAGATCGCTGGGTATGGCGAGGTGATGATCGAATTCGTGAAGTGTTGATTCAGTAGAAGGATAAAAATGAAGATGAAGCCACATGGATTGAAGAAGGTGATTTTGTGAGTCAATTTCCGGAGTTCAGCCTTGAGGACAAGGCTGTTTGGAAGGGGGGAGGAGTTGTTAAAGAACGGTTTTACACTAGGAAGAAGAAGATGAAGAAAAGCGAGAAGGAGAAGAGCACAGTATGATGGGCTGCTATTATTATTATTATTATTATTATTATTATTTACTTATTTTTAATTAATGGCCCATGGGCTTTGATTTAGAATAAAAGGGTTCCTCTCGGTAGTAGAGAGCAGCTTTTGGGATTCAGAATTGTGCGGCGCTATTGTGTTTGGAACAAAAGATTATCTTCTGTAGGGTTTATTCCTTTGGATCGTTTTCCTCAGTAATATTCTACCTTTTCGTTTCTCTATCCTCTTTACTCTAACAGAATCCCATAGTACTACTTAATCTCTCATTCTTTTATTCCAACTTTTGTAAGGAAAATGCTTACTATTCTTCCCTTATTTCAGATTGGAGATGACAAATCAAACCTAACTCTTTTGCAGGTGTATAGTCTTATGACAAGTGATGAAATTGTTCCTTATTCTAAGGTTGAGGGGTCGTTTCAGCTCCTGCATCACTGCTGCAGCTTTGGTGGTTCAATGTAGTCCTTTCTTTAATAGTGTTTTGTACTTAATGGCTATTTATTGATAGTTGTACCCTTCTCTTCTTCCCTTTTCTTTTGAAGCTGCAGGAAGATGAACATAAAGTACCTAGTACTACCATTTCCTCTTCCTTTCCTTTTTTTGTAGGGACTAAACACCTTTAAAGTAATGGATTATTGTACCAGGTTTTATTCATTATATTTTGTTGGTTAGTGAGTGAAGGACAGATTTTTGGGAGTCGTGTTTTGCTTAATCTCTCATTTTGTTAAGTTGTAATGTTAATGAAGGAAGGTACTAATTCTTGTTGTTATAATATTTTTGAATGTTTATTTTCGTTTTTATTTAATTAAAGAGATTCGAAGAAAAGTTTTCAAGGTAATGGGCTGAACCCAAGCCACTTGGGCTTAGAAAATATTATTGGGCCTGTCCCAATAATGAATCTACAATTGTGAATCTATAATAGAGATTAATACTCTTAACTCGATGATTAATCTCGATTACTCTTAACTAAGTAGTAGCAAATATTAATATTATAGTTATTCGACTATAAGCTTGATTGATTATTATAAACTCAATCGTTTATTCAATCGATTTAATTAATCGAGAGAATCTTATAAATCAAATGACTATTTGATTTACCTTGGATAATACCGCTCTCTCCTAATTTTCTAATTAGAGAATTCTTTCTCAAAATACATATACATATATATTGGTCAGGGATAGAATTAGCTACAAAAAGTTAACTAATACTCCTTAATTTATCGACTTAATTAATAATAACGTATTTAGCAAAAGCGGGGCATTACAATTTAAGTGGGACGTAGGTAGTAATAGAGATTTGACTATGTAAACATATACGGAGTATATATGAAATAAGTTAAATATCTTAGAAATTGAAAGAAGGTCTGACGTATCACACATTAATAAAATAAATAAATCTAAACAAAGCTTCATGCACATAATTACAAAAACCTCTATCCCTCTCATATAGCTCTCATTTTATGAATTGCATATTAGTGAAGAGAGATAAAAAAAAATGACTTCTATTGCTGTAATTTCTCTTCAATCCTCTATCAAAGCAGAAAAATCTTAGATGTTGCAAGTAAACATGTGATATTCTTACAAGAAATTCTTCAAAATGTACTAAGATCGCCGTAACTAACCAGACACCGAAAGGAACGAAACCCACGCCAAAGGCAGTATGGTCCTAATCCTAAAGTTAGGCACTGAAAGCCCCAAAATAAAAATAAAAAATAAAATCCATTACTAAATTACCACAAAGATAGAGATATAACAATTGTATATCAGAACATCGTCTAGATGGAATCACGGTACAATCAAAAATCAAATCTATTTATAGTCTACACGTACCTTCAAGGGAGAAGTGGAAGTGAAAAACAGATGCCCAATATGGAGAGGAAGAGCTAAACTGGAAGTGAAACAAAAAAATTAGGACACAAAAGCTAAATTTCCGTAAAGATCAACTCCTGCTACAATCACATAGCACAAAGCATGAAGATGGCACAGCACAAACGGAAAGCGAAACAAATAATTTAACCATACCATTGCAGGAGAGGTGGAGCCGTGGAGGGGAAATAACTCTCATGAAGCAAAACCAAAAACTCAATTTGGAGAGGCGGAGGTGAAATAATATTGAAATTGAATGATAGAAAACATAGAAAGTGAAGCAAAAGAGTTGGAAGATCGTCGATCAATCGTGATTAGATGGGAGCAGGTGATGGAAGTGTGTCGATGAAATGATGACCCAAAGGAAGGGCCAAGATCTGTTCCGATGAACGATCTGAAAATAACCACGCAAGTAAAACAAATAGAAATCGAAATTAAATCATGTAAGGCTGACAAGATTACCAAATCAAGTAGGCCCACCACCATCCCCTTCTAAGATAAACGGATGTGATCTCCCAAAATAAATCAGACGGCCAGTTTTGTGCTTGATTTTCGGAAGTGAACTTCACAAAGCCCCCTAAATAACTGAAAATACGGAGAATGCCATATTCACTATTCTTTCTATAGCGGATTTCGAGGTAAAGTTCTGAGATTAACGCCTTACTTTGTCTTTGGTAATTGTTCCTCCCAACAGTAGCAACACTCTTTACTTATTAGGATTGGTATATATATATATATATATATATATATAGTATATACCAATATTAATAAGTCAGGAGTGGCACTACTATTCTTATGAACAAAGTACAAAGGCAATTTTTGGCGTGTTTTCATGTAAAATCACTGTAGAAACTACAGTGAATTGAACAAGCAGGGCATTTTTGTGATTTTTGGTACTTTGGGGGGTTTTATGTTAAACAATTATTGATTTTGGAACAGTAGATCTCTGTCGGTCCAAAAAGTGATTTTCTGTCTACACGCTAACGCGTCGATGGCCTCTCCATTTTACCATATCTCTTTTAGCCATTTCTGATTCTGCTTCTCAACAAAACGATTCTTGATTTTTCCTAAGGTTCTTATGCAAGAAAACGATTCCGCTTCTACGAGCGCGACACTCGGCTTGTGTTTCTGAGCAGCAAGAAAAGATTGTGCCACCTAAGGGGTATGCTTAGTATTTTTTCAAATTTAGTTTGTGCTCCCAATCGATTCCTAATTTCTGCCTTTTTGCTACAAGAAAAGGATTCTTGATTCCGCTGCTCCGAGTTTGGTGTTCGGTTTGTATTTTTTAATATAAGAAAAGATTGGGCTCTTTCAATTTTGCACAGAGATATGCCCTCCACCGCCTTCTTCCATTCAATTTTGTGTATGATGTGAAGATTCTTCGGAAATTACCTTGTTATTGTGATTTCATCCCATCTCTGTTTGATTTTTTCAATTTTGTAGAACGAGAAAAAGTTAGGCACAAGCCCTTTATTCCAATATGTTGCCACACTATGCAAGAGAGCCCCTGAAAGAGGGTGGCGTCTTGATGAAATCTAGGTAAATCATATATGCATTTTTCATATTATTGTCTTGAATCCGTTTTTATTTATTCAGAGAGATGTGAATTCTCCCGGTGTGGTGTGCTTACTGGTGATCGATAATCCAAATTCAGGAACAAGATATCAAGTGATGATGATATGAGAATTCTGAAATGGAAGAAAATGCTGGTCTTCTGCTCTTTGATCACTATTCCAAGTACTTTCCTCTCCCTCTCTCTCCCTAAATGAATGAAAAAAAGGGTACTTATATAGATTATAACATCTTTGTTTTGGCTATTGATGAACACGTATTTTATGTGCATGTTGAGTGAGTTTTGCAAGTGTTTAAGTTTCGATTTGGGTGCTTAAGTGTTAGAAATGCTATGGTTTCTTAACTTGTAGCATACATTCTATTTTTTATCGTTTCTTTTCGGTTTTCGATCTATTTTTGTAAGAATTGGAAAGAGCATTCAAGTGACTAAGGATCAAAGGCTGGAAATGAGGAAGAGTCGAGTTTGATTAGGGTGAAACCTCGGGTTAAGAATGTGGAATTTGAATTTATAAAGTTAGGGTTTCACTCGTTCAAGTTTGTTTATGTTTTCCTCATTCTCTCGAGTCTATTTATGTCTTTTTGCAGGTTGATGGAGAACTCATTTGGTCAAATTGATCATTCCATGTCGAAGATGAGTTCGTTAGGAAGCCGTAGCAAAAAGCGTTCGTAAATCGGAGTTCGTACGAGAGAGAACGGGCGAAAACGGGGAAGGCGCGCAAAAGAGAAGACGGAGTTGACCGGTCAAAGAAGGAGGGCCGGCGGCCTAACCGGCAGTCTGCCAGACCGCCGGCCAAGCTGCCAAACCGCCGGCCATTGTACAGAGAATTCGGCGGTCTGGACCGGCGGTCTGCCAGACCGCCGGCGAGCCACCAGACCGCCGGTTAGCCGGAATTCCTCAACTTAAGGGGCGAGTTCGGCTCACCTAAACTCGCCCCGGTTCGTCCCGTTTTGCTCCGATTCGACTCAAACTCGATTTTCAATGTATTTAATCTTAGAATTCACCCCATTTGGATATCTTTTGATATATTTTATTCCCCCAACAACCCCAGAATATTTTCTCTCTTTCATTTTTAGTATTTTGAAGATTGTTGAAGCTATACTTTGTGGATTTGCAATTGAAGACCATCTTCTTCTTCCTTATTAAATTCTCTTTCTTTTAAGCATTATTTTATTTACTTTCTATGGTTTATTTCCTTTAATTATGTCTAGCTAATTTCCTTTTGATTTCAAATATATGAAGACATGATCTTGATTAATAGGTTTTTGGATATTGTAGTTGGATTTGCCTTCTAATTCATATGTCTTGTGGTTTGGGACTTGATTTTATTGCATGAGTGATTGGCCATCATATAGTGCATACAAGGTGTTTGGTTAAATGCTTAGTAGGCTTTTGTTCATAACACTTGGCATTAAACCACAATATATTGGTAATTCTTGCTAATAGGAGATTCTAGATAACTAATTGAGCTATTGGGAGTTGATTTATGCATCTTGAGACCTAGCGGAGATAGATGTCATAGGTTAATCCACTTACATTGATTGCTTTGAGAAAAGAGTTGATGTATATCCTATAAAGAACTCCCGTATGAATTGGATTAAATTGGTTTATCCTTGCAAATTCCAAAACCTATGTTTCTAGTGAATGTTGGATTATATTTGGAACCATATTTTCTTCTATTGATATTTACCATTTCATACTTGTTTGCTAATTGATTTTGTTATTTGAATTTGTCATTAATCTTTGGAAAACACAAAAACATGATATATTGTAGCTTGGATAGTGATATAGATAGCTAGGTTACTAGTTGAATCTCTTACGCCCTTGCATTCCCTGTGGATTCGACTCGAATATACTATTCGATTATCATTGCATCCTCCTACCCTCAAAAGTAGGACGGATCAATTTTTGGAGCCGTTACCGGGGACTGCTTAGTTTGAGTTTCAATAGTCGATTTGGTTATTGAGTTACTAATTCAAGCATTATTTCTTTTAATTTTTGTTTTGTAGGTTTATGCACACAAGGTCCAAAGGAAGGCTCGTTCAACCTTTGATCTTGAATTTTGAAAGAAGGCATAGAAGAAGGAATTCTATTGAAGATCAAGAAATGGCTAACAATCAAGCAATGGAAGCTCTTATGAAAGAAATGGAAGAGTTTAGAGCATAGAAGGATGAGCAAGAAAGAAGGGCAAATGAGGCTCAACCACCTCCTCTCAATCATATGTTCCAATCTCCAATGGAACAATTTCAAGGAGGAGAATGGGGGACGATCAATGCCAATAATTTTGAGCTCAAATCCGGACTCATCCAAATGGTGAAGAGTGAGCAATTCGGTGGAAGTCCTATAGAGGATCCGAACGCCCACCTTGGTATGTTCCTTGATATTTGCAATACTATCAAGCTTAATGGAGTTTCAAATGATGCTATCCGGATGAGGATGTTCGGGTTTTCTCTACGGCACCGGGCCAAAGATTGGTATAAAGGACTAAACAAAGCTAACATTCACACATGGGATGATCTATGCAAGGCCTTCCTCTCTAAATACTTCCCACCATCCAAAGCTTAAAGGCTTATCTCCGATATTTCACACTTCTCTCAACAAGGTGATGAGACTTTGTTTGAAGCATGGGAGAGGTATAGAGAGCTTTTGAGAAAATGTCCTCAACATGGTTTCACGGAAGGTCAACAAATTACCACTTTTTATAGTGGTCTCACACCACACACAAGAAGCATCGTGGATGCTACTTCCGGAGGATGTCTAGTGAATCGAAATGCTAAGGAAGCCTTAGGATTATTGAAGAGATGGCCGCCAATAGCTATCAATGGCCAATGGAGAGGGCCCTTTCTAGGAAGGTTGCTTCTATCGATGATGAGAAGATCGATGCATTGGCAATGGAGGTTGCTAATATGAAGAAGCAATACGAAGAAGAGAGGAAAGTTCAATCTCAAACCCAAGTTCAAAGTGTTCATCAATATCAAGAGAACTTGGAGTCTAATGGAAGTGAAGACTTGAATTTTGTAAACTAAAGGCAATATGAAAATTTCAACAAAGGGGGTTTCCAAGGACAACAAGGAGGATTCCAAGGAAGGCCACAAGGAGGAAATTCTTATGGTTATCAAGGAGGTTATCAAGCCTATAATCCAAACAACCGGAACCATCCTAACCTCTCTTACGGAAATCCTAACAATGCTCAATTGCCACCTCCCGGATTCTCCGTCTCTCAAGGAGTTATTGAAGAATCAAAGAAAACATCTCCTACTTGTCCAACAAATGACAAATCAACAAAGCTCGTTTATCACACAAACCGGACAAAAAGTGAGTGCATTGGAGAATTCTCTCACTTCTTTGACAAACCAAGTGAAGATGATGGGGGCCAAATAAGTCAAATGGCTAACCAAGTCACCACTCAACATACTCCGGGAAAGTTTCCAAGTAATACGGAGGTCAATCCAAAGAATCAATGCAATGCTATCACACTTAGGAGTGGAAGAGCCTATGAGAATCATACTACATCCGGAAGTGGGAAAGAGGAAGTCTTCATTGAAGATATACCATATGAGGAGTCTCCTACCAATGAAGAGAATTCAAGGAAAGAAGTTCAAGGAGAAGCTCCTAAGGCGGTGCTAATAGAGACTCCTCTCCCTACCAAGGATGTTATTACGAAAGCTCCATTCCCTCATCGTCTAGCCAAGCATAAGGTTGACGAAAAGTTGATGAGATTCTTGGAGATATTTAACAAAGTACAAATCAACATTCCCTTGCTTGATGCACTTCGAGATATGCCCGGATATGTGAAGTTCTTGAAGGATGCCGTTGCTAACAAGAGAAAGTTTGGTTCATTTGAAACAATTAGCCTAACGGAGGAGGTTAGTGCGGTAATTCAAAGGAAAATGCCTTTGAAAAAGAAGGATCCCGGAAGCTTCACAATAGCATGTGTAATTGGAGGGAAAAAGTTTGGAAATGTCCTATGTGACCTTGGAGCTAGCATCAATTTGATGCCATTGTCTATTTTTAGGAGATTGGATATTGGAGAGATCAAACCTACTTCTATTTGTCTCCAAATGGCCGATCGTTCCATATCTTATGCTAAAGGAGTGGTTGAAGATGTGTTAGTGAAAGTTGAGGAGTTCATCTTCCCCGCGGACTTTGTTATCTTGGATATGCCGGAGGATAATGATACGCCCCTCATTCTTGGGCGTCATTTTCTAGCAACCGGAAGAGCTCTTATTGATGTGCAAGATGAGAATCTTACGTTTAGAGTTAATGAAGAGACCCTCACTCTTTCCATCTTTGATGCTATGAAGCGAGGAGATGACTCAACCTATGAGGAATGCAATTCAATCACCATCAAAGGATCTCACGAAAGAAATCATCGCTAATTCTTTCTATTCTTATTCTGATTTGGATGATGCTTGTGATGATTTGTTGGAGTCTATTGCTTATTTGGAAGCAAATCAAGGATCATTAAAGGATGAAGTTCATTACCTTGATATCAACTAACCGGGGGAGAGTGGGAGTTCAACTAAAGTGGAATCTTCTTCAAACACTTCTCAAGAGTTGAAACCTCTTTCCGATCACCTAAGGTACACCTTCCTTGGTGATAATGACTCTTTTCCCGTAATTGTGTCACAACACTTGTCAGAGTCCGAATTGGACAAGTTATTGTGTGTCCTTAGGGAGTTTAAAGATGTTATTGGTTGGTCTATTGATGATATCAAGGGTATTTGTCCATCTATATGCATGCATCGTATTATATTGGAAGATGATTGTCGTCCCAAGGTTCAACCTCAAAGGAGGTTGAATCCGGTCTTGCAAGAGGTGGTGAGAAAAGAGATGTTGAAGTTACTAGATGCAAGAATGATTTACGCCATCTCGGATAGTGAATGGGTGAGTCCTACCCAAGTTGTTCCGAAGAAAGGGGGGATGACTGTGGTCAAGAATGAGAATGATGAGGCTATTGCTACAAGGGTTGCCACTGGATATCGAGTTTGAATCGATTATAGGGCTTTGAATTTGGCTACAAGGAAAGATCATTTCCCTTTGCCCTTTATAGATCAAATGTTGGATCGTTTGGCGGGCTATGAGTACTATTGCTTTCTTGATGGGTATTCTAGATACAACCAAATTGCCATAGCCCTGGAGGATCAACACAAGATGGCCTTTACATGCCCTTATGGAGTATTTGCTTATAGGAGGATGCCTTTTGGGTTGTGTAATGCTCCGGCCACTTTCCAAAGGTGCATGATGTCTATCTTTGGAGGTTTGATTGAAAATATTATGGAGGTATTCATGGATGATTTCTCGGTTTTCGGGAAGACCTTTGATTCTTGTTTGGATAATCTCACAAAGGTGTTGCAAAGGTGTAAGGACACTTCTCTTGTTTTGAATTGAGAGAAGTGCCACTTCATGGTTACAGATGGAATTGTGCTTGGGCATAATGTTTTTAGAGATGGTTTGGAAGTTGATAGAGCCAAGATTGTTGCTATAGAGAAGCTTCCACCCCCTACAAATGTTGAATCAATCTGAAGTTTCCTTGGTCACGCGGGGTTCTATAGAAGATTCATGAAGGATTTTTTAAAGATCACAAAGCCACTTTATGATCTCTTGCAAAAAGATGTGAAGTTTGTATTTGATGAAGAATGTTTGAAAGCTTTTGAGACATTAAAGAAAGCCCTCATCTCTACTCCTATTCTCATCAAGCCCAATTGGAGTGAATCTTTCATATTGAAGTGTGATGCAAGTGATTATGCTTTAGGAGTGGTTTTGGGGCAAATGAGAGATAAAGTGTTTCGGGTCATTCATTATGCTAGTAGAACCTTGGATGGTGCTCAAAGGAATTACACAACAACTGAAAGGGAATTCTTGGCCATTGTCTTTGCTTTTGACAAATTCTGGTCATATCTTGTTGGGAATCACACTATTGTCTATTCGGATCATATGTCTATACGACATCTCATGGCCAAGAAGGATGTAAAGCCTCGATTGATTCGTTGGATTCTCCTTCTACAAGAATTCGACATGGAGATTCGTGATAGAAGAGGAGTTGATAATGTGCTAGCCGATCACATGTCAAGGCTTGAAAATCCGGTTGAAGGTGAAGATTTGAGATTGAATATCAACGAGTGCTTCCCGGATGAGAGAATCATGGTCTTGAAATGCAAGGATTCTTGGTTTGCCGATTTTGCTAATTATCTTGTGCTTCGAGAGTTGCCACCAAATCTCTCGGATTATCAAAAGGCCAAGTTCCTTAGAGATGTGAAGTTCTACTATTGGCAAGATCCATATTTATGGAGAAGATGTACCGATGGTCTTATTAGAAGATGTGTTATGGATGGTGAATGGCTCAAGATTATTGAAGATTTTCATGAGGGACCAAATGGGGGTCATTTTGGGGCAAATCGTACGGCTTGGAAGGTTTTTCAAAGTGGATTCTATTGGCCTTCGATTTGTAGGGATTGCCAATCATTTGTGAAGAATTGTGATAGGTGTCAAAGGATGGGGAATATCACAAAAAGGGATGAGATGCCTCTAAACATCATGGTCGAGGTTGAATTGTTTGATGTTTGGGGGATAGACTTCGTGGGACCATTCCCTAGTTCTTGTGGTTTTTCTTATATCCTTCTTGCTATTGAGTATGTTTCAATATGGGTCGAAGCCATTCCAACTTCGACTAGTGATTCCAAGGTTGTGATTAAGTTTTTGAAGAAAAACATATTAACTCAGTTCGGAACTCCAAGGGCATTGCTTAGTGATGGGGGGTCTCACTTCAATAATAAGTGGTTGGGAAGTGTTCTTGCTAAATATGGAGTGAAGCACAAGATTACCTCTCCTTATCATCCTCAAGTTAATGGTCAAGCGGAGCTTGCAAATCGGGAGATCAAGCAAATCTTGGAGAAGACAATCACTACTCGAAAAGATTGGGCAAAGAAACTTGATGATGCTTTGTAGGCCTATCGAACCGCCTATAAAACCCCCATTGGTATGTCTCCGTATCAACTTGTGTTCGGAAAGTCTTGTCACTTACCTTTGGAGATTGAACATAAGGCGTTTTGGGCTTTAAAGAAGATTAATCTTGAGTTTAAGGAGGCCGGAGTGAATAGGAAGAATCATCTTGTGGAGTTAGAGGAATGGAGAAACGAGGCTTATGAAAATTCTCGGATTTACAAGGAAAGAGCCAAGAAGTTTCATGATTTGGAGATTCGAAGCAAGGTGATCATTCCGGGTGATGAGGTTCTTCTCTTTAACTCTCTTCTTCGTCTTTTCCCCGGAAAACTCAAATCAAGGTGGACCGGTCCTTACATTGTGAGTAGGAGTTTCAAGAATGGCACATTTGAACTTCTAAAGAATGATGGTTCTACCTTCATTGTTAATGGACATCGACTCAAGCTCTATTTCAATTCGAAGAAGTTTAAGGAGGAGTCGACCATTCTTCTTAATGATGCTTGATTCGGAGGCTATGTCAAGCTAACGACGTAAAACAAAGCGCTAGTTGAGAGGCCCCTCAACACGTATCCTTTTCTTTTTTATTTCCTTTAGTTTTTATTTCATTTTTGATTTTTTTAGTCGTTTGTTACGTTTTTCGTTTCATTTTGAAGAAACCAATAATAAAAAAAAAGAAAATTAAAAAAATTAAAAAATTAAAACATGCTTAGGGGGTCTCGATAGAGGGTCGGGAGTCGGCCCCTCCCGTTGGAAGGGCTGAAAATCGGCCCAAAATCGAGCGGGAAGAGGACGGCGGTCTGCCTGGCGGTTTGCCAAACTGCCGGGAATTGAGCACAAAACGCCGTGAGGGACAGAGATTTCGGCGGTCTGGGCGGCGGTCTGGCAGACCGCCGGCGACCTCCCAGACCGCCGCCTCCCCTCCTTTCTTCCTTAACCTTATTTCTTTGCTTGAACCACCTCTTTCTTCTTTTATTCCACTTTTTGTTTTAAACATTGAAGAACATAACCCATTTTCTCTCCAAATCCCAAATTTTCATCCTCCAATTACTCTCAATTCACTTTGAATCAAGTTTAGTCCTTCCATAGGTCAATTACCCATCCCAAAACATGCATTTTGAACCAAGAAAATCACATTTTCACCCACATCTCCAAAAAAAACGAAAATTCATTTTTCTTTTGAAAGAAGTGAAGATCTTCAATTTCATTCAAGACAATGAGGTAATGAGTTCTATATTCTATCTTTTATGAGTTTCTACTTGTTTATATGAATTGGTATGTATGTCTTGCTTATCAAATTCATGAAAATGGGTAGAAATTCTTGCTTGGGTTTTGCTTGAATTTTGAAAATTCTTGAATGAAAAATGTGGTTTTGATCATGAATTGAATAGCATTAATTATTCTTTTTAGGATTTATGCTACATCAAGTCTTGAAATGTGCATTCTTTGATGGACCATATCTCTTATGCAATGCTTGATTCTTGAATAGGATATTCATCTCTTGAATGCTTCATTGCTTGAAGAGGGTATGTTTTCATGGATTCTTGAGTTTGAAATATGAAGATTCATGGTTTAAGTCTCTTGATTTGAATTTCCATATGCATTTGAATTTATTTTCACTTGGTTATATGCATGAATGGAGTGAGATGAATTTTTCTTGAACTTAGGGGAGTTTTGTTAATGATTTTCTTGGTGTTTGCTTGAAATTCACTTCTTGGAGTTTTAAAGGCAAAATGGGGGGGTGATGGATAGGAACAAATGTCATTGTTTAAGTGAAAATTCATTGCTTCATTTCTTGAATCTTATTTTGAATTTTTCACTTGGTGTAGGGATAAAGGAGCCAAAGGAAAAGGGCCTTCTATGGCACCCACTAAAGCATTGGTAACCTACTCTAATAAGAGGAGAAAAGATGGCTCCTCTTCATCTCAACCTTCGGAAACTCACAATCTACACTTGAATACTCATGAAGAAAGAGCCGCTTTTGCTAGTATAGTCACCAAAGGCATTGAAGAGACAAGATTTCCATCTTGTGAGGTATTGAAGGAATTTGGGCTTTATGAAAATGTGAAAGCCCTTTTTGATAATATTGGATGGGGAAATTTCCTTAATGAGCACGTTCAAGACCGGAGGACATATTCGAAGGTTGTACTTGAGATGTTAAGTACATTGGATACCTCCCATATGCACGTCATGAGGAGCATTGAATTCTAATTATTTGGAAGCAAGCATATGATGACATATGAGGAAATCGATAATGCCTTTGGTGTGCCACATGGAGGGGATCAACTCATTGATAGAGTGTTCGATGTAAAGGCCATTTGGAAGATGCTCGTGCCAAATTCGGAAGAGGGGTATAAATCCGGGTATTCAAAGTCAAATGAAGTGAGGAATCCGGTACTTAGGATGGTGTTGAAGATCATATCACACACTATCATTGCTAGAAGATAGAACACTTCGGTGAGGAATGATGATTTGTTTATCTTTCATGCTATGCTCACCGGGAGGAAAATATGTTTTTGTGATTTATTTCTTCCCCAATTGAAGAAGCATTCTCGAGGTGAAGTAGGAAAGATCAATATTGGAGGTATGCTCACTCCATTTGCAAGAAAGATAAAAGGAAACCTCGGTGGCTATCCTCCAATGGGAGGTGCTTTTCTCCTTGATTTTATCAAGCTCCGGTACTTACGTTTCCTCAATTCTAGTACCCATCCTTATTACTTCCGAATCAATGGCAAGGAATTATACCCTCTTCCAAACCCTATGAGCATACTAGTTACAAATTTCAATGAAATGGTAAATTGGTATTTGCATACTCCTTTACATAAGATGATCATGAGGGTTAGAATGTTCAAGCAAGGTGAAGGAGATGATCATGCTCTTGGTGAAAGAGGCCGGGATGAGTTTGAAAGAGAACACCGGGGGGTAGAAGAAGAGGAAGGCATGGAGGATAATGATGATGAGTCTAGAAGGAATAATCAAGGTCCAAGTGATGTTTGCTACGATGAGAGGTTTGATGCCCTTGAGGGTAGAATGGAAGGAATGGAGAATAACTTCAAAGCTTTGGATGCTCAAGTAACGGTGATGAGGAGGGAAGTGACTTCGATGAGAGTCACACAACTTGAAGAATTGGAAAGGAGTACAAGGATGGAGAAGCAAGCAACATCGATGATGGAGCTCTTGGAAAGCTTCCGGGATTACCAAATTGCTCAAGGGGCGACTTGGCCCCGACCACCGCCATCATCATAGCTTGGAATGTTGTAAGTGTAATTTAAATCCATTATATATCTTTCCCTCCAAACTAATTTTAGAATTTATTTTCTAAAATAAGTTTGGGGGAGGGGGGTAGGATAATGAATATAAATTACTTTAAATTACTGTCATTTCATGTCTTGCTATTTTTCCATGTTTTGCTCTCTTGCTTTACACTCTTGTCTTAGTCTCTTAGTCTTTGCCTCTCATGTTTGATGTAGCTTGGCTTTAAAATTGTGGTTTGAGGTATTTTTGTGGTTTGATGGTATTTATTTGAGTGAGATTTGTTTGCTTGGATTGTGGATGAGAATTGTGGGTTGTTGACGTTGGGAAATGAATTTCTTTGATGATGAGTTTGAAGTTGTGGGATATTTTGAAGGATCTTGTGTTATTCGATGAATTTGTTTGATGGTTTTTGAATTTGTTTGAAAGTTTGTGTTTTATTTTATGCATTTGGGGATGAATTAGGGTTAAATAAATATTTTTCATGAGTTTGTGGTTGAGTTGGTGGTTTTGAATGCGAAATTTTTAAGAAAAGAAAAATTTTAAGTGAATGAATGTTTGCATGCTTGAGTGTGAAATGATCGTGTTTATTTGCTCTAGTGTTTTCAAGTGAGATGCCGATGATTGATGAAAATGATGAAATATTTTAAAATTTTTCGAGTCAAAGTGAAGCATGATTAGATTACTTCACTTGAATGGCATGAAGGATTGATCTTAGGCACTTAGGCTCTAGACAAAAAGCTTGAGAGGATTTTGAGCCTTAAACTATGCATTTTACATAGTAATATCCTTTCTTGAGAGCTTGATCTTGCATTGCATATTCTTTACTAGAACTTGCCTTGATACTCTAGTTAGAAATATTACATGTTTGCATGATTAGGAGATGATCTTAGGCCATCATTGCATAGCCCATTTTCCCTAAACATTAACCTATCTTTCATTACCATTGTTGTCCCATTTTGAGCCTTGAATAGAGCCTTTTCTTCTTGAACCAGACGATAGGGGGTGAAGGATGGCTAAGGGAACCTTGGTGGAAGCTGAAAATTCATAAGAGATGTTGGGTGATGGTGAAGAGTTTAGAGAATTGTTTTGGATTGAAAGGATACTCCTATGCGCTCTAAAGTCAGTAAAGAAAAGAATAAGAATAAAGTTCTTATTAAAAAAAAAAAAAAAAAAAAAAAAGAGAGAGGTAAGAACAAAGTTCTTACAAGAAAAAGAGAAGAATAAGAGCATAAAGGGGTATTTCTTTAGATATTTGGTAGAAGCTTGGAATTCATTAGCTAAAAAGGGGTTAGGTAAGGTGGAAGATGAAGAAATTCATACTTTAGAGAAGTGAAGAAAAGAGGTGAATGAGCTTAGATGAAGATTTAAGCCACTTAGCCTAAAAAATTACCTACCTTAACCAATGTCCCTACATTACAAGCTTAAGAAAGACCTTTTTTTTTATCCTAATTTGTGCATGCATTGTAATATTAGAAACTTGAGTTGATAGGCAAGCTTATGGTTAAAGTTATGTATTGCATGATTTCGATGAGTGCTTACCTTTTCCATATATTGAGTGATCGAGTGATACACACATTTTTTTTGGGAGGTCTAGAGTCGAATGTGTTTAGGTAATTGAGTTCTATGCTAGGAGAGTGAGTAATTTCATGAGTGTTTGGCTTGATTTGATGATTTCCTTGAGTTTAAATGGTTTTGAAGTGAAATGAGGCATCGATGAACTTGAAATGCACACTCCATACGTGTTAACTGTTTTGATTGTTCGTTTCATTGTTCGGGATGAACAATGGCTTAAGTTTGGGGGAGTGATGAACACGTATTTTATGTGCATGTTGAGTGAGTTTTGCAAGTGTTTAAGTCTCGATTTGGGTGCTTAAGTGTTAGAAATGCTAGGGTTTCTTAACTTATAGCATACATTCTATTTTTTCTCGTTTCTTTTCAGTTTTCGATCCATTTTTGTAAGTATTGGAAAGAGCATTCATGTGACTAAGGATCGAAGGCTGGAAATGAGGAAGAGTCGAGTTTGATTAGGGTGAAACCTCGGGTTAAGAATGTGGAATTTGAATTTATAAAGTTAGGGTTTCACTCGTTCAAGTTTGTTTATGTTTTCCTCGTTCTCTCGAGTCTATTTGTGTCTGTTTGCAGGTTGATGGAGAACTCATTTGGTCAAATTGATCATTCCATGTCGAAGATGAGTTCGTTAGCAAGCCGTAGCAAAAAAAGTTCATAAATCGGAGTTTGTACGAGAGAGAACGGGCGAAAACGAGGAAGGCGCGCAAAAGAGAAGACGGAGTTGACCGGTCAAAGAAGGAGGGCCGGCGGCCTGACCGGCGGTCTGCCAGACCGCCGGCCAAGCCATTGTACAGAGAATTCGGCGGTCTGGACCGGCGGTCTGCCAGACCGCCGGCGAGCCACGAGACCGCCGGTTGGCCGGAATTCCTCAACTTAAGGGGCGATTTCGGCTCACCCAAACTCTCCCCGGTTCGTCCCGTTTTGCTCCGATTCGACTCAAACTAGATTTTTAATATATTTAATCCTAGACTTCAGCCCATTTGGATATCTTTTGATATATTTTATTCCCCCAAGAACCCTAGAATATTTTCTCTCTTTCCTTTTTAGTATTTTGAAGATTGTTGAAGCTATACTTTGTGGATTTGCAATTGAAGACCATCTTCTTCTTCCTTATTAAATTCTCTTTCTTTTAAGCATGATTTTATTTACTTTCTATGGTTTATTTCTTTTAATTATGTCTAGCTAATTTCCTTTTGGTTTCAAATATATGAAGACATGAACTAGATTAATAGGTTTTTGGATATTGTAGTTGGATTTGCCTTCTAATTCATATGTCTTGTGGTTTGGGACTTGATTTTATTGCATGAGTGATTGGCCATCATATAGTGCATACAAGGTGTTTGGTTAAATGCTTAGTAGGCTTTAGTTCATAACACTTGCCATTAAACCACAATATATTGGTAATTCTTGTTAATAGGAGATTCTAGATAACTAATTGAGCTATTGGGAGTTGATTTATGCATCTTGAGACCTAGCGGAGATAGATGTCATAGGTTAATCCACTTACATTGATTGCTTTGAGAAAAGAGTTGATGTATATCCTATAAAGAACTCCCGTATGAATTGGATTAAATTGGTTTATCCTTGCAAATTCCAAAACCAATGTTTCTAGTGAATGTTGGATTATATTTGGAACCATAATTTCTTCTATTGATATTTACCATTTCATACTTGTTTGCTAGTTGATTTTGTTATTTGAATTTGTCATTAATCTTTGGAAAACACAAAAACATGATATATTGTAGCTTGAATAGTGATATAGATAGCTAGGTTACTAGTTGAATCTCTTACACCCTTGCATTCCCTGTGGATTCGACTCGAATATACTATTCAATTATCATTGCATCCTCCTACCCTCAAAAGTAGGGCGGATCAGCTATTAGGCAATAGAAGGACGTGATAAAGAAGAATATTCAACACATAGAAGAGACGGCGGCTTTCGAAGAATATGTGGTTGAGGACCTGATTTGCTTAGACCCTTAAAGAGAGTACTACACAGAAGAGACAACGGCTCTAGAATAGTAACATATATGTTCTATGCCGCTATTATGTACCTCGATTTGTACCTTGCATATTCTTCAATCCATACAAGATATAGCTACCTTTTTTTATCAAACTAATGTGTGATTTCTATAATGATTGTATACGTGGATTCTTATCATCATAGTGCCTTATGATATGTCGCTAGAGTTGAATTAAAAGCTAGCCTGAGAGACTTACCATCAAAGATCTCAGGTTTTCTCTATTCCATCATTTTATAGTTTAGTAACTTTAATTGAAATTGAAATATATTACCATATAAAAATCTAAGCGTGAGGGAAGGAGGATTAGTTAAATTGGAATTAAGGTTGAAGTTCATCCTAATTTTAAATATTTCTTTGGTTCAGGTTTATTGTTTGGGATCTAAAAATTGCTGACATAAGCCATTTTATGTTATTTGGGTGCTTTTGTCAGTTGTGGTGTAATATCCCGAATTTTTCTTATTAATTCAGTTAGTTAAAATAAATCTTCGTTAAAGATTTTTTTTTTATAAGATATACTTACTAAATTACATTTTTCTAAGTTATATATAATATATATATATATATATATATTTATTTGATAGTTTATTTGTATATATATAAGTAATGTATAATTAATATAAGTATATTAGTATTGCATGATTCAAAGATTATATGATATACGAATTTGTATATGTTAGTTTGTCTAATACATATACACACGAGTACGTTTAATATTGTGTGCATGCAATATATTTAATGTACAAGTAAATATATTGACGTATAATATGTATATGTATGTAAATGCATGCATGTCATGCAAAGTTTTAGATTACATATTATAAAAGTATAATATTTTAAATACATAGCTATTATATACACTCCACGTATAGATTGCCTTTATCAAATAGGCTAGATACTATTATATACGCGTATGCTTATATATACGTGTCATTCTAACAGTTGTATAGCTTAGATGAATATGGAAAAATAGGTTGCAAACGTGTTAATCTTGGCTGATGATTCGTCAAATTTCCCTGCCTATAAATACCTGACCTGAGGCCTTCATTGTTTAGTATCTCTATAGCTTAGTCAAAGTTACCATCTCCATATTATATATATCTTCAAAATATTATTATTGTCAAGTAAGAAGAGTTAAATTATTAGTATTAGAAAGATCAAGAGGTCACGACAGAAGAGGATCCATAACAATTAGAGATCAAGGGTTATTATCTTAGATTATCAGATGGGTCCAAAATGTTTTCAAAGCATATGCAATATTTTAAATACCATTTTTTTGTATAAAATGTAATTATCCATAAAAATGTTTTGTGTGTATGTTCTATGAAATGACTCTATGGATCGATCGAGATTCATTGTTAGTATCAGATATACTAACTTTGAATTGTGCGCACCCCGGTTACATACGATGCCTTGATCACGTCGTATGTTAACTAATGGCGAATTCCTTGAGTTTCGACTCGGGTTTTCTGCAAGTACTGGGATTATTTAGGGTTACGGCCCTAAACCCGGTCTAGATGAACCAAAGGTGATTTGTAGCCTTGGTTGAGTCCAAGAATGAACATCACACACCCCAAAATGATATTTGTATTTTCAAGAGTTGTTTTCTGCAAGCCTCTTGATATACCATGTATGGATAAATTGCTAGTTTTCAAAATGCTTGCCAAAGGGGCATGATCCACTGAGTACATCAAGTACTCAGCCCAAAACTCTTTCAAATGTTTTCAGGTCTGGAAGCAGGTGATGCGCAGCAAGGCTGAGGCAGGGGGTTGTTGCAGGACCTTGTAAAGTTTCCGCTATGTTATTTTGGTTATAACTCTGATAACAAGACTACTAGTTTTTTTTTATAATAAATAAGTCGAGGGCGTCATCTTCCAACCCTTTAGTTATATAATATTGTTTCTTTATTTTCTAAACTTATTTTTCTCTTCCCATTTTACTTATTGTTGGATGGAGAGTGTTGTGTATCAGTTCCTTTTGGAAGCTCGAATTCCCACTCAATTATGGTTATCCTATTTTTCGAAGTGGATGTCGACTCCTTTAGTTTACTGAAAGCCGGTTTACCCCATCTTTTACTTTATACAGGGTAGAGAGTGCCATGCAATGGTTCCACTTGGACGCTCGATTTCCTACTCACTCTTGGTAATTCCAATATGTCGTAGTAGATGGTCGACTCCACTTGGCAACTTGACGTTGGTTTACCCCACCATTTTCTTTATAGTCTTATTTTACGTTTTAAGATACTCGTAAAATGGTCATAAATTAATATTATGCCCTTTCTTCCCCGTTTCTTTAATCCAACCCCCGTCACACCCTGGTTCACAGGAATCGGGGCGTGACAAGGTGGTATCAGAGCGGAAGACTCTAAGACCTTAGTCTATGTCTAGTTTAGAATGTTAATTCTAGCTATGTTAGTTAAGCAACAATCACCCTCAGCTTGCCATCATCTCCTCCAACTAAGGTACATTTAATTATGTATATTATATGAATCAAGTTGCATGAAATTGTTTGTTACTTTTTCAAGTATTCTAAGAAATGATTGTGTTTTACAAAACACCAAATATGATGAAACTCACCGAGTTTCCATGACTTGATTTCAAGTACTATGAAAGTATGTGGAACTTTCTTTCCAAGGAATAATGAAAGCATGCAAATAGTCATGTATATGATTGAAATATTATTTGAATATTGTGTTATTTTATCAAAATAAGCACCAGTGTTATTTATGGGTATGATTCTCTAGTTAAAGTTGAGGATCTATGATATAGTCGCTAGGGAAATAAAAATCCTATTTGGCCTAGTGAACAATAACCCTTAAAGAAGATAGTGGTTTAAGTCGATTTACTTAAACCTAGATGTGATGATTTTAAGTTAAGCATTTATTTAAAAGTTTTATTATGATATTCATATAAAATATTCTCGCAGTATGTGGCCGCCACTTAGATCTAATGTTATTAGGGGAAGAGAGAGAGAGAACATTGAAGAAACTTATGTAGATCTTCTTGCACCTAGGACTCCACCAGTGATAGCACCAGTGCCGATACGGCCAGTAGAAGTGTCAATGGTAATAAACATATCATCCGACGAGGATGAACCCGAGGTGATAAACCTCGATGAAGAATGGGAACGATGGATGAGGATTCTAGATGAGCAGATCCGAGAGAGTAAAATATTATTAGGTCGAACGGCTCAACCCCGTTCCCGAAAGAGAGGGATCATACTAGGAAGTGGTCTAGGATGGCGTATAGGCTGACGGTCACAGAGATTAGGATTCGCTGAGGAAGGAGATATGGATATCCATGATGGAGAAGAATATAATGAGCCAGAAACACCACCAGTTGATTCAGAGGGAGAGGCCGGAAACAATGACTAATGATGATGTGATATGTACAATATGGTTGGTAAGGATGATCTTTATATAAGACCTTCCCAACCTTTCTAGATATATAATCAAGCTATCTTTCTTTGCCGTAACGAGCCAATTTTGATTGTATATATATGTCTCAACAGTATATATCCAAAAGTCCTCTAAGTAAGGCATTTTGTGTACCTAATGTTGTACTTTTTTTTGTGTTATTTGGATTTCTTTTCCTTATCATCATCCGTATAACATTACTACCATTTTTCATCAACTAATATCAACCGAATTTTATAGATAGCTAGGATGTTGAGAGGTCGTAGAGCTCCCGAACCCGAAGATGATCCGATAAACTTAAGAAGCGCAAATGATAAATTTAGGAAAGAGAAACCACCTACCTTTGATGGGTTGGGCGATCCATCTGACGCAGAAAGATGGATCCGAAGTATTGAGCAAATTTTTGGATACATCAAGTGCCCAGAAAATGAAAAGGTTGCATGTGCCACTTACCAGTTGGTAGATGAAGCCGATTTCTGGTGGGAGGCTGTTAGACATACAATTTCTGATGAAGAATGGGAAGAGTTTACATGGGAAGATTTTAAGAATAAACTATATGAAAAATACATTCTTGATTGCTATCAACAGAAGAAGGTTAATGAATTCTGGAATCTAAAACAAAGAAGGGGATCTGTCACAGAATACGATCGTTCTTTCAATCAGCTTTCTCGTTAGGCCCCACATTTGGTGAATACTGATGCTGAACGAGCTCAAAAGTTTAGGGCAGGACTTCGCCCAGACATTGCTATAGCTTTGGCTAGTGTAGGGCCACTCACATATGCACAAACTTTGAGTAGAGCTCTTACCGTTGAATCCCTACTCCCTATCGAGAAAGAAAAAGGACCCACACATGTGTCGTCTCAAGAAAAGCGCAAGTGGGAAGATCATAGTGGGAACAATAATAACAATGGCAATGGAAAGAAACCTTGGAGAGGTAATGAACCACAACAACCATCACAATATCCGAGCAAGAGTAGACATTTATGCCCACAGTACCAAAAGCCCCATTCTGGAGAATGTAGGCAGGGCATGGATGCATGCTACAAGTGTGGCCGACCTGGACATTTTGCTATGAATTGTCCAACCCAAGGAGACGTAAGGGGAGCGTGGAATCCCTTCCCTCAACCCCTTTGGCAAGTACCACCTAGAAATTCACCACTGAACCAAAGACCACCCCAGCAGGCAAGAGCCTATGCCCTAGATCAGCAGCAGGCTGCACGCGCTCCAGGAAATCTACCAGGTATAATCTACTTAGATAATCTATCTATTTTAGCATGGTTCGATATAGGAGCTTCAAACACCTTTATTACTAAGTTTGCTTACTTAAGTTTACACCTTAAGAATCAGTTTCTTGAGCTATACTTTCTATGTACGTAAATTTCGAGGACGAAATTTTTATTAGGAGGGAGGGATGTAATATCCCGAATTTTTCTTATTAATTCAGTTAGTTAAAATAAATCTTCGTTAAAGAATTTTTTTTTTATAAGATATACTTACTAAAATACATTTTTCTAAGTTATATATATATATATACATTTATTTGATAGTTTATTTGTATATATATAAGTAATGTATAATTAATATAAGTACATTAGTATTGCATGATTCAAAGATTATATGATATACGAATTTGTATATGTTAGTTTGTCTAATACATATATACACGTGTACGTTTAATATTGTGTGCATGCAATATATTTAATGTACAAGTAAATATATTGACATATAATATGTATATGTACGTAAATGCATGCATGTCATGCAAAGTTTTAGATTGCATATTATAAAAGTATAATATTTTAAGTACATAGCTATTATATACACTCCATGTATAGATTACCTTTATCAAATAGGCTAGATACTATTATATACGCGTATGCTTATATATACGTGTCATTCTAACAGTAGTATAGCTTGGATGAATAAGGAAAAATAGGTTGCAAACGTGTTAATCTTGGCTGATGATTCGTCAAAATTTTCCCTGCTTATAAATACCTGACCTGAGGCCCTCATTGTTTAGTATCTCTATAGCTTAGTCAAAGTTACCATCTCCATATTATATATATCTTCAAAATATTATTATTGTCAAGTAAGAAGAGTTAAATTATTAGTATTAGAAAGATCAAGAGGTCACGACAGATCAAGAGGTCACGACAGAAGAGGATCCATAGCAATTAGAGATCAAGGGTTATTATCTTAGATTATCAGGTGGGTCCAAAATGTTTTCAAAGCATATGCAATATTTTAAATACCATTTTTATGTATAAAATGTAATTATCCATAAAAATGTTTTGTGTGTATGTTCTATGAAATGACTCTATGGATCGATCGAGATTCATTGTTAGTATCAGATATACTAACTTTGAATTGTGCGCACCCCGGTTACATACGATGCCTTGATCACGTCGTATGTTAACTAATGGCGAATTCCTTGAGTTTCGACTTGGGTTTTCTGCAAGTACTGGGATTATTTAGGGTTACGGCCCTAAACCCGGTCTAGATGAACCAAAGGTGATTTGTAGCCTTGGTTGAGTCCAAGAATGAACATCACACACCCCAAAATGATATTTGTATTTTCAAGAGTTGTTTTCTGCAAGCCTCTTGATATACCATGTATGGATAAATTGCTAGTTTTCAAAATGCTTGCCAAAGGGGCATGATTCACTGAGTACATCAAGTACTCAGCCCAAAACTCTTTCAAATGTTTTTAGGTCTGGAAGCAGGTGATGCGCAGCAAGGCTGAGGCAGGGGGTTGTTGCAGGACCTTGTAAAGTTTCCGCTATGTTATTTTGGTTATAACTCTGATAACAAGACTACTAGTTTTTTTTATAATAAATAAGTCGAGGGCGTCATCTTCCAACCCTTTAGTTATATAATATGGTTTCTTTATTTTCTAAACTTATTTTTCTCTTCCCATTTTACTTATTGTTGGATGGAGAGTGTCGTGTATCAGTTCCTTTTGGAAGCTCGAATTCCCACTCAATTATGGTTATCCCATTTTTCGAAGTGGATGTCGACTCCTTTAGTTTACTGAAAGCCGGTTTACCCCATCTTTTACTTTATACAGGGTAGAGAGTGTCATGCAATGGTTCCACTTGGACGCTCGATTTCCTACTCACTCTTGGTAATTCCAATATGTCGTAGTAGGTGGTCGACTCCACTTGGCAACTTGACGCTGGTTTACCCAACCATTTTCTTTATAGTCTTATTTTACGTTTTAAGATACTCGTAAAATGATCATAAATTAATATTATCCCTTTTCTTCCCTCTTCTTTAATCCAACCCCCGTCACACCCTGGTTCACAGGAATTGGGGCGTGACATGTGGTTATGGTATGATATTGATGCTAGATTTGTGATATTCTACTTTGTACTATACACTTGAAAGCCTATTATGAGAGCATTATATTAAAAACAACAGAGCCTATTAAGACAATTATACACTTGGTCTTTGATGCAGGTTTTGTATAATAGAAGGGACTGAGACGGTTCAGGATTTTGCAAAAATGGAATCTCAGGAGATTCAGGATAACATCCGAAGTCGAAGAAATAAAATATTTTTGTGAATGGAAGAGGTCAATCTTCTTCGATCTGCAGAAATTTAGTAGTAACTGTTTTTCAAAATAAATTATAGACTTTGACATATTGATTTTATTTGTCTTTAATTGAGAAATTAATATTTCGTAAAGAAACTGCAATTCATTTTGTTGAATTTAGAATCTCATATTCGTTATTTCCTTTCTATTTGAAGCTTTGATGTATTCTGTGATGCTATGATAAAATTGATGAATCTGCAGTATACTTTAGCTGGAAATGAACAAGCTCTGAAGATGACGATTTGGATGGGTGGTTACTTCTACAATTGCGTGCGGAACATGATCTGCTAAGTACATGGTCGAGAGGCACTGGACCTCGTTTAATGAGGAAACTGGAAAGATGAGCGATGTCCTTTACTAACTGCACATCATAAGTGTATAATGCTGCTGGAATCTATCTTTTCGAACTGGTTTTTGGAAATCAAGTTTGAGGAAATTATATTTCATTTGCCTATAATGTTTTTGCAGGGTGATTAGAAGAAGCACTTGCCCTTGCTTTCTAGGATTGCTAGCTATTAAGGTATCCTTATGTTTTTATCTTTTTTTTATTTATTTATTTTTTGACTCTCAAACAAATTAAATATAATGTTGTTATTTATGTAGGCTGGTACCTTATATGATTTTCGTGCCAAAGCTCATACTCCCATGATTGTTGGATCTCAAGTTGTAATATCCTGCATTTTTCTTAAACCCTCGTTATTATTTAAATATATAAATTAAGAAAAAATCGTCCATTTTCTAGTAGTTGATTTTTATTTTTAGATGAAGATAACATCTGACAAGAAAAACTCCCTTATTTATTGATTAGAATAAGGAAGTGATATCGTTTAGAGTAGAATCAAATGTCTATTTGATTTCTACGAGCTCCATTTATTTAGTGAAGTCGATTAAGTATTCAATTCAAGATACTGATTGGATAAAATATTAAAATTCTCAGCCCAATTAGTATCAATTAAGTTAGAAATTTTGAGGCAAACACATTACACATTTGCTTTGATCAATATATATAAGCCCTGAAAATATTAAATAATTAAATAAAAGAAAGTGTTGAAACGGGAACTGTTCATTACATCAGAACATACAATTATTGAGAGCAGGTCTAGTACAAAAGAAATACAAAATGTGTGGATAACACAACAACTTAGAACATGAGTTAATGCAAAGTAGAAGATTTCAAACGCTGCATGGCCGAATAGAAGAAAAAGGTTAGAAACAACATGCTAAGTTTGAAAATAGATAAGCCTCATAATTAGGCTTGAATAATCTGCATAACAAAGAAAAGAACTGTCATGCTACAATCCCTTAAAACAATAAATGAGAAAGACAATGAACAATAAATAAAATAGAAAGAAAACAAAAAATAGGAGACGAGTAGACGGGATGATTCAAATCTCTGCCAAAAAAAAAGCCTAAAGAAATGCAAGATCAAAGTCTTAAAAACACAACAAACCGATCCCTTAGAACCTGGGATTATAATCTTCAACAGTAGCAAGAAGCGTTCTTCAAACCAGCTTTTTTAAACCAACCCTCATCAATGCAATCTATTCACATCTCAAACTTTCAGCTGTAAGAACACATCTCACAATCATTCACCCTCACACCAACATACGCAAAACATAAAAGAAGAAAAGAAAAGAATAGAATAGAGAGAAAGAAAGGAAAGCAGAAAATCTGAGGGAGAAAAGTTGGGACAGCAGCAAGGGGGAAGAAAAAGGAAGGAGAAAGTGGGCTCATTCTCAATTTACATCAATCAAACAAACCTTTCTTCGAGGTACCAATGATCGAACACCTATTTTCTTTCATTTAAGAAGCATGTTATCCTAGAATATACACTACCCAATCAAGCATGTTAAATCACAAGAAAATACATAGTATGAAAGCATGATTTTTGTTTAAGCCTATAACTCTTAAAAAGCATGTTAAAACCTGAAGATCATAAACCTGAGACTAAGAATCAGCATGCTCAAATTAGGATAACAAATATTATTATTAAGTAGCCAAACTCTATGTCTAACCACAGAAAAAGAGAGTATCAAAAGCAAGATTGAGTTGGAATTTATAATGCATGCTTAGAAACTAATTTCAATTGTAGTTTAAAACATGTATGCTATCAAATTAATTTCTAAAATCAAAAGCATAAACTGCAACTTGAATGCTTTTAAAATCAGTTTATTAAGTTAATATACAAGTGTACGTAAATCTCTTACTATGCTTTATAATCTGGAACCTAAGCACACAAGAGACACCTCTATATTAAAAGAACTAAAAGAAAAATAGAGTTAATATTCACTTATTGAAGCATAATAGAAACTCAAACTTTTTACTGCAACTCAGTTACTTATTTGTTCTTTACAATAATTAGAAAACAAACTAGAAAGCTAGCTATTTCTTGCTCAAATCAGAAAATATAGAACAAGAACCAGAATTTAGAGCATGACATAAAGAACATGACTAAACAGAACACAGAAAGCACTTCCTAAGCCCGTCTACAATTAAAATTTGAGCATAACAGAAACCGAACATAGAAATAATCGGGCTTTCAACAAGGCGTCTTTCCCTTCTTCTATCTGGAGATCCTCCTGTACAGGGGAAAAATGAAGACTGACCTCTTCCTTGACCTCAGACAGAGAATGAGTGCGCGTGGTCACAGCTGGTCTCACCGACATCTCAATTTCGGTGGTAGACTAGCTATGACATCTATCTCCGCTAGGTCTCAAGATGCATAAATCAACTCCAAATAGCTCAATTAATATCTAGAATCTCCTATTAGCAAGAATTACTAACATGTTGTGATTTGATGCCAAGTGTTATGAACTAAAGCCTACTAAGAATTTAATCAAACACCTTGTATGCACTCAATGATGGCCAATCAATCATGCAATAAAATTAAGTCCCAAACCACAAGACATATGAATTAGAAGGCAAATCCAACTACAATATCCAAAAACCTATTAATCTAGATCATGTCTTCATATATTTGAAACCAAAGGAAATTTAGCTAGACATAATTAAAGAAATTAAACCATAGAAAACAATTAAAATCATGCTTAAAAGATAGAGAATTTAAAGAGGAAGAAGAAAATGGTCTTCAATTGCAAATCCAACCAATGTAGCTCCAACAATCTTCAAAATACTAAAAAGGAAAGAGGGAAATGTAACTAGGGTTCTAGGATATTAAAGTGTGTAAAAATTACATCAAAAAGGGAAGAATTTGGGGTTAAATACATTGAAAATCGTGTTTGGGTCGAACCGGGATGAAATGGGACGAACCGGGACGAAACGGTGCAAACCGGGAGCTTTCTCGCGCAACCGGCGGTCCATGGGAGGGGCACCGGCGGTCCAGTCGACCGCCGGTCTGAACCACTGGCCTCTCTGTGGTGTTCGGCGGCCTGGGTGCGGTGAACCAGCAGCCCAATGGACCGCCGGTTTGGGTCGCCGGTTTGCCGCCCATCCGTCCTCTCTTGCGCAATGTTTTCGTTTTCGCTCGTTCTCTCTCGTCCGAACTCCGATTCTCGATCCGCTTTTTGCTACGGCTTCCTAACAAACTCCTCTTCAACATGGAATGATTAAAGTTGTCAAATGAGTTCTTTATAAACCTGCCAAAAGACACAAAGAGACTCGAGAGAACGAGGAAAACATAAACGAACTTGAACTAGAGAAAACCTAACTTTATAAATTCAAATTCCACATTCTTACAAAAATGGATCGAAAACCGAAAAGAAACGAGAAAAGTAGAATGTATGCTACAAGTTAAGAAACCCTAACATTTCTAACCTTTAAGCACATGAATCGAGACTTAAACACACGCAAAACACACTCACATGCACATAAAATACGTGTTAATCACTCCCCCAAACTTAAGCCATTGTTCGTCCCTGATCGAACTTGTTTTCGTAGGGTAATTAATGCGCGTAGACAAGAAATTAACGAACACGAAAGTAAACGGAACACAAAGGGATTTACGTGGTTCGATTTATTGGAATAGATCTACGTCCACGGGCGGAAAGAGTATAGATCTTTATTGCTTGTATGAGTACTGATTACAAGATTGTTCTCCCCCTTTCAATCTATTCTAAACCCCTATTTATAGGCATTTACATATGGAATCCGACTAGGATTACAAGTCTTTTCCTATTCAGACTCTTTGCCTTGATCTCCTCATTTATTGGATAAACACAAAGCTTCTATATCTCTTGGAGCTTGAATTGTAGTCGATGTAGGAGTTTTGATTGCCTTGGTGAAGAAGTTTCTCTTAAGTGGGCCGAGCTGCGTAGGCCGAGCTTAACTGTCGGGGCCCAATTATATTGGGCTCGATGCTTGGGCCTAGTAGCTAGGTCATATCCTATCACATCCCCCCCCCCCAAAAAAAAAGATATAGAAGTGAGGGTGTGACTTGGGGTAGAAAGTTGAAGTAGGAGTATTGAAAGTGCATTGCCCCGTCGAAAATTAGATTTCGACGAAGTCGGAATGCTTGCCACCTCGTTAAGACGAGGTGGGTATAAAATTTGCATTGCCCCTTCGAAAATTGGATTTCGATGAAGTCGGAATGCTTGCCACCTCGTTAAGACGAGGTGGGTATAAAATTTGCATTGCCCCTTCGAAAATTGGATTTCGACGAAATCGGAATGCTTGCCACCTCGTTAAGACGAGGTGGGTATAAAATTTGCATTGCCCCTTTGGAAATTGGATTTCGACGAAGTCGGAATGCTTGCCTCCTCGTTAAGACGAGGTGAAGGTTAATTTCGCATTGCCCCTTCGGAAATTAGATTTCGACGAAGTCAGAATGCGTTGAACAGCACGACTTCGTCAAAGACGAAGTTTAGGCTTTAATTAGCACGAGACGAGGTTTAGGCTCTTCTCCGTTTTAAACAAAGGCCGTATCTCTGTTTTTAACCGAGGTTAGGTCAATACGCGCGTTTTAATTTTACTCCTATTATGGAGTTTATTAAGTACCCTCGTCAGGGTTTTACTAGCTCACTTCGTCTTTTGACAAAGTGTGACTTTAAATAGCTCACTTCGGAAATTGGATTTCGACGAAATTTGGCTTTAAATAGCTCACTTCGGAAATTGGATTTCGACGAAGTTTGGCTTTAAATAGTTCACTTCGGAAATTGGATTTCGACGAAGTTTGGCTTTAAATAGCTCACTTCGGAAATTGGATTTCGACGAAGTTTGGCTTTAAATAGCTCACTTCGGAAATTGGATTTCGACGAAGTTTGGCTTTAAATATGGCTTTACATTCCCTATTTGTCGAGATAGTATGCATAAGTGGAGTAGAGAGAGATGTGCAAGATGTATGCAAATGCAAGATGTATGCAAGACCCTAAAAAGACGACCTAAATGACCTAAATGAACTATATGAACTTGGGACATTACTCTCAACCACTTGTGCAAGGTATCTCTTTAAATGAGTAATGTGCCGTGCACGGGGTATTGGCTTACCGGATAAGTGGGCGAGCTTGTACGACCCTTTGCCGAGGACTTCTTCAACTCGGTACGGTCGTTTTAGGACTTCGGGCCTCAGCTTTGAGAGTGGACTTCGTGTATATGAGGGCTTGTCCGTTTGAGGACTTCGGGCCTCAGCTTTGAGAGTGGACCTGTCTCCTCAGCTTCGTCAGTACTTAGGAGTTTGACTTCGAGGGACTTCGGTCGGCCTCGGCCTTGAGAATGGACCTGTCTCCTCGGCTTCGTCAGTACTTAGGAGTTTGACTTCGAGAGACTTCGGTCGGCCTCGGCCTTGAGAGTGGACCTGTCTCATCGGCTTCGTCAGTACTTAGGAGTTTGACTTCGAGAGACTTCGGTCGGCCTCGGCCTTGAGAGTGGACCTGTCTCCTCGGCTTCGTCAGTACTTAGGAGTTTAACTTCGAGGGACTTCAGTCGGCCTCGGCCTTGAGAGTGTACCTGTCTCCTCGGCTTCGTCAATACTTGGGAGTTTGACTTCGGGGGACTTCGGTCGGCCTCAGCCTTGAGAGTGGACCTGTCTCATCGGCTTCGTCAGTACTTAGGAGTTTGACTTCGAGAGACTTCGGTCGGCCTCGGCCTTGAGAGTGGACCTGTCTCCTCGGCTTCGTCAGTATTTAGGAGTTCGACTTCGAGAGACTTTGGTCGGCCTCGGCCTTGAGAGTGGACCTGTCTCCTCGGCTTCGTTAGTATTTAGGAGTTCGACTTCGAGAGACTTCGGTCGGCCTCGGCCTTGAGAGTGGGCTTCGTGCTCCTCAGAACGTCGGCTGCGACTTTGGTACCTCTTAAGGGTGTTGTCACGCACCAATTGCTCTATGACCGCAGCAAGCTTTTTGTATTCCTCGATATCGCACCCGTAATTCTCATGGAAACGACAGTACTCCTTGGATTGGTGCTTCTCCCTTCCACTTGACATGGGCCGAGGCTTCTCGAACATATCGGTGTGAGTTGGCTTCGGCCTCATCAATGGAGTGAGTTGGCTTCGTTCCTGGTTTTGCCGAGGTCCGAGCTTAGATTCCAGGGGTGTATGCTGGAGCCTGTCGAAGGCACTTCGCCGACTTTGGCCTCGGTTATTCCGATCCTTCTTCTGATCTGAAGGTTCGGCCTTGTCGGCTTCACGCTTGTGCCTGTCAGCTTCGTTAGCTCTTGCGAACCAATCTGCTATGATTCATCATGGCTCTGAAGTGCGAGGTAACTGTCCTCATCGCGCCGAGGTGAGACGATGTCGCGCCGAGGTGAGATGTGATGGTGGCCCCGTTGGCGGATCCTGACGTCCCGTGTGTCTATGATCCTGACGCTAGGGGACTTTTGCCGATGCCGCGATCCGGAGGTAAGCTTCGTGCTCTCTACCATCTTTGCATGAGGGTTGTCCTTTTTCACGGCTGAGCGTTGTGTTGTTTTTGGCGAGCTGGAGAAAATCTTGCTATGCTTATCCAACATGCTCAACGTGTCCGTCCGGAGTCTGGCCTTTGGCGTGTTCCTTCCTAGATAGCCGGTATGTTGCCGGGTGTAGATCTTGCGCCTGGCTTGCCTCGCCTTTGTGGATTTTGGCTTCCTGAACCGGTGGATTTGCTGTCGAACCTTGTCCGGTTTGCTGAATATCCTTTTCCTTGTTGGCGGCGGCAGCGGCGGTGGTAGCGGCAGCGATTGATCATGTTGGAATCCTCTCGATGCGTAGAGCATGTTTCCGGGTAGTTTGTCCGATTTGGTGGTGATTTCAGTCCGGAATTGGCAAATAACAGAAGCTGCTCCGAACGAATTGTGATTTCACGAGTCGTGCAGCAGCATGAACTTCCAGACGCGATTCTTGCCACACCGGTGATCGGTTTTTGACGGACAACCTACCGTTGGAATCCTCTCGACGAGTAGAACATGTTTCCGGGTGGTTTCGTCCAATTTGGTGGTGATTTCAGCCCGGAATTGGCGAATAACAGAAGCTGCTCCGAACGAAGCGTGATTTCGCGAGTCGTGCAGCAGCACGAACTTCCAGACGTGATTCCCGCCGCACCAGTGATCAGTTTTTGACGGGCAACCTACCGTTGGAATCCTCTCGGCAAGTAGAACATGTTTCCGGGTGGTTTCGTCCAATTTGGCGGTGATTTCAGTCCGGAATTGGTAAATAACAGAAGCTGCTCCGAACGAATCGTGATTTCGCGTTTGGGGGGGATCGCGTTAGTCTTCCTATCATGGCCAGTGTTCTAAAAGAAGGCCGACTTGGCCGCCTAGAAGGCGTCTAGGCGCTAGAAGGTGCCGGGCCGTCCCGATTAATGGCAAGACAGTTTTCTCTAGGTGGCGGCGAATTAATCGGCATCTAGGCAGGTGCCTAGGTGGTCCTAGGCATGTCTAGGCAGTCCTAGGAGGATCTAGACGGGCTAGTCGGGGCTTGAAGGGCTGTAAGATTAAATTATAGTTGAAAAATCATGTATTTTATATGTTAACTTATGGATATCATGTTTAAATATATGAAAAATTTGGCGTAGACTTTGATTTTATACTAATCCGTCTAGGCCGTCTAGGCACCGGCTAAACTCCCGCCTAGACGCTAATCGGCCCCCCACCGCCCTACTAGCGTCTAGCGACTTTTAGAACACTGATCATGGCTGTAGATTACCTAGAAAATTTTTGATCGAAAATCACAAATTTTCATTTCCCACAGACGGCGCCAGTGATCGAACTTGTTTTCGTAGGGTAATTAATGCACGTAGACAAGAAATTAACGAACACGAAAGTAAACGGAACACAAAGGGATTTACGTGGTTCGATCTATTGGAATAGATCTACGTCCACGGGCGGAAAGAGTATAGATCTTTATTGCTTGTATGAGTACTGATTACAAGATTGTTCTCCCCCTTTCAATCTATTCTAAACCCCTATTTATAGGCATTTACATATGGAATCCGACTAGGATTACAAGTCTTTTCCTATTAGGACTTTTTGCCTTGATCTCCTCCTTTATTGGATAAACACCGAGCTTCTATATCTCTTGGAGCTTGAATTGTAGTCGATGTAGGAGTTTTGATTGCCTTGGTGAAGAAGTTTCTCTTAAGTGGGCCGAGCTTAACTGTCGGGCCCAATTATATTGGGCTCGATGCTTGGGCCTAGTAGCTAGGCCATATCCTATCAGTCCCGAACAATGAAACGAACAATCAAAACACTTAACACATATGGGATGTGTATTTCAAGTTCATTGATGCCTCATTTCGATTCAAAACCATTTAAACTCAAGGAATTCATCAAGTCAAGCCAAACACTCATGAAATTACTCACTCTCCTAGCATAGAACTCAATCACCTAAACACATTCGACTCTAGACCTCACAAGAAACATGTGGATCACTCGATCACTCAATATATGGAAAAGGTAAGCATTCATCGAAATCATGCAATACATAACTTTGACCCATAAGCTTGCCTATCAACTCAAGTTTCTAATACTACAATGCATGCACAAATTAGGATCAAAAAGGTCTTTATTAAGCTTGTAATGTAGGGACATTGGTTAAGGTAGGGAATTTTAGGCTAAGTGGCTTAAATCTTCATCTAAGCTCCTTCACCTCTTTTCTTCACTTCTCTATGTATGAATTTCTTTATCTTCCACCTTATCCAATCCCTTTTTATTAAATGAAACCCCAAGCTTTTACAAAATCTAAAGAAACACTCCTTTATGCTCTTATTCTTTTTTTTCTTTTTTTTTTCTTTTTTTTTTTCAATAAGAACTTTGTTTTTATGTTTTTCTTTTCTAACAATGAACTTATAGGAGTATTATTTCAACTCAAAGCCAATCTCAAGACCCTTCACCATCACCCATCATTTTTCATGAATTTTCAAATTTCACTAAGGTTCCCTTAACCATCCTTCACCCCCTATCATCCGGTTCAAGAAGAAAAGGTTCTTTTCAAGGCTCAAAATGGGACGACAATGGTAATGAAAGATAGGTTAGTGTTTAGGGAAAATGGGCTATGCAATGATGGCCTAAGATCATCTCCTAATCATGCAAACATGTAATATTTCTAACTAGAGTATCAAGGCAAGTTCTAGTAAAGAATATGCAATGCAAGATCAAGCTCTCAAGAAAGGATATTACTATGTAAAATGCATAGTTTAAGGCTCAAAATCCTCTCAAACTTTTTGTCTAGAGCCTAAGTGCCTAAGATCAATTCTTCATGCCATTCAAGTGAAGTAATCTAATCATGCTTGACTTTGACTCGAAAAATTTCAAAATATTTCATCATTTTCATCAATCATCGGCATCTCACTTGAAAACACTAGAGCAAATCAATACGATCATTTCACACTCAAGCATGCAAACATTCATTCACTTAAAATTTTTCCTTTCTTAAAAATTTCGCATTCAAAACCACAAGCTCAACCACAAACTCATGAAAAATATTCATTTAACCCTAATTCATCCCCAAATGCACAAAATAAAACACAAACTTCCAAACAAATTCAAAAATCATCAAACAAATTCATCGAATAACACGAGATCCTTCAAAATATCCCACCACTCAAACTTATCACCAAACAAATTCCTCTCCCACAATCAACAATCAAACATTTTCCTCCACAATCCAAGCAAACATATATCAATCAAGTAGACACAATCAAACCACAAGAGTGATATCAAATCACACTTTCAAGCCAATCAAGAGAGATAACACCCAAAACAAGAAGCAAAGAAGTAAAAGCAAAAGAGCAAAAGACAAGCATAATTAAAAGAATTGACAAGCATAAGATATAAGTAATTTAAATTCATTATCCTACCCCCTTCCCCCAAACTTATTTTAGAAAATAAATTCTAAAATTAGTTTGGAGGGAAAGATATATAATGAATTTAAATTACACTTACAACGTCTCCAAGCTATTGCGGGGGTGGCCTTGGCCAAGTGCCACCTTGGCCAATGTGATACTCCCGAAAGCTCTCAAGGAGTGCTTCTATTCTCTCGTTCCTTTGTGCTTCTTCTAGTTGAGTAAGCCGCATGGAGGTCACCTCTTGCCTCATCACCGTGACTTGTGCCTCTAAGTTCTTGAATCCACCTTCCATATTGGACATTCGATCTTCAAGAGCATAGAATTTTTCATCATATAATGGTTCACTTGAACCTTGCTCATTGTCAAAATTCTCCTCCTCCATTTCTTCATCTTCATCATCCCCTCGGTCTCTTTCAACACTTCTTCCATTAAGTGAATATTCACTTCCTTCACCTTGGTTGAAGATCCTTTCTCTCATAATCCGGGTGTGCTCATGGGTATCCATATACCAATTCATCCTCTCATAAAAATCCGTGACCAAAATGCTCATAGCATTTGGTAGAGGATAATTTTCATCCTTGGAAATGCAGAAGTAGTAAGGCGGGGATCTTGAGTGAAGGAATCTTAAGCATCGAAGCTTGACAAAGTCGAGGAGAAAATCGCCTCTCATAGGAGTGTAGCCATTGAGATTAGGTCGAATCTTCCTTGCGATTGGAGTGAGCATGCCTCCAATAATGCATTTTCCAACTTCACCTTTGGCATGCTTCTTCACTTGGTTGAGAAAGAAATCACAAAAACTTATGCTTTTCTTGGTAAGCATAGCATGTAAGATAAACAAATCATCATTTCTCACCGATGTGTTCTCACTCCTTGCCATGACGGTGTGTGCTATAATCTTCAATACCATTCTCAACACCGGATTCCTAACCTCATTTGACTTTGAGAATCCCGCCTTAAATCCTTCCACCGCATTTGGAACAAGGGTACGCCAAATGGCTTGTACATTGAAATCTTTATCCACTATGCGATCACCATCATGAGGGAAGTTGAAGGCATTATCAATGTGTAGGTAGCTCATCGTGTGCTTCTCTCCAAAGAGTTGAAATTTGATTGATTTGTTGATGCGCATGAATTCTCCATCAAATGTGCTTAGCATCTCTAAAACAATCTTCTCATAAGTCCGCCTATCTTGATTCTCACAATCTATAAGGCTTCCCCAACCAATGTTATCGAAAAGCTCCTTCACATTATCATAGAGACCGAGGGATTCCAAAACTTCCTTGGAAGGGAACCTTGTGACCTCAATTTTCTTGGTAACAAGACTTGCGAAAGCGGCCCTTTCCTCATTGTTGCTCAAGTGTAAATCATAAGATTCCGGGATCTTTAGATTGTTGCTTGATGTAGTGGACGATGGTCGAGATGAGGAAGAGCCATCTTTCTTTCTCTTATGTGAATAGGTAACCAAGGCCTTAGGAGCCTTTTCTTTTCCTTTAGCTCCTTGATTCCTAAAGAAATGAGAAAATTCAAGTAAGATTCAACAATTCAAGCTATGAACCATCAAACAACAATCTCCCATCATCTATCCATTACCCCCCACTTTGGCTTTTATACATTCAAGAAATGAAACTTCAAACCAAATCAAGCATTTCATCATGCAAGCCCCACAAGTCCAAAGAAGATTCATCTCAATTCATTCATTCATTTCCAAATGAAGAAATGAATTCAAAGGCATATTGAAATTCAACTCAAGAGACTTAAACAATGAATTCTCATATTTCAAACTCAAGAGTTTATGAAATCATCACCTCTTCCAACAATGAACACTCAAGAAATGAATTTTCTATCCAAGAATCCATCATATATATGCATCCATTCGTTAATCCCACAATGAATTCAAGAATATTCAAATTCATACCAAATTTTCTCCAATGCATAAAGAGACAAAATTTGTATAAAAATTCATGCCCAAGATTATCTCTATCATGCTTCCTAAAAAGAATAACCAAGGATTCCAACTCATACCAAATATCACATTTTTCATTCAAGAATTCTTCAAGATTTCAAGAAAAACCCTAGCAAAAATTTCTACTTAATTCATGAATTTACTAAGCAAATCAAGCATATCAATTCATAGAAACCAAGTAGGAACTCATAAAAACAAGGATATGAATCTCATTACCTCATTATCTTGAAGAATGGAGAAGAAATTCAAACTTCCACAAAGAAAAATGAATTTTCGTTTTTTAGTAAAAAGTGGCTAAAAATGTGAAATTTTTGGTTCAAAATGTGGGTTTTGTGATGGGTAATGGACCTATGGAAGGATTTAGCTTGATTCCAAGACCTTTAATTTGGTATAAAAATTATAAAAATCTGAGAACAAACGATCAAGTTATGACAATTTAAAGTTTTAGAATTTAAATTATATTGGGATATGTGCTGAAAAGTAAAAAGTGAGTGGATGGTGAGATTTAATTATATAAAGTTAAGTGTAATAAGGGAGTGTTAATTATTTCCCAAAAAGGAAAGGTGTCAAACATAGTGAGACGGCCCAAAAAGGAAAAGGTGTCAAAAATAGCGAGATGGAGGGAGTAAATAAATATTTTTGCATGTAATTCTAGTATTTGGGCGGTTGAAAATGGGTTTTGGAGGGAAATATCATGCAGCTACAGTGAATGACTACTCTGTTTTCTTAAAGTAAGATTTTGAGGGGATTCTAAGAACTAAGAAGCTTGTGCATCGTATAATGTCCTTGCTCATGCTTCTGAATTTGGGATTTTATATATATATATATATATATATATATATATAAGATCAAATAAAAAACACTCTTTCGGTAAGAAATAACAAATAATCAACACCATATATTTCATAAGATGTACGGTGAAGATTTAACTCATTTTTTAACTCATAAAATATTTTTTTTCATTTAATGGGGGATAAAAATATAATTTTGTTTTATTTGTAACTGTCATGTTCCTTAAATCGTGGATTTTTGTATGCTATTAATGGTTAATTTATTTTCTTTTCTTCTCCTATTCTATATATTATATTCCATTTTACACCTAATTCTCTCCCTCCCATACGTTAAATGTAAATTGAAATTTATGAAAGACTTATATTTGATCGTTGAAGCTCAAGCCATTAAATCTAAAAATTTGGAGTAGTAACAGACACCATCAACAAGAAATAATGTTTGAATTAGAAAACAAGATGTCACTTGCTGCCTGCTGCGGCCTACTGCACCAAAGTCGTTGCCTTCAAATGGAATGTCAAGCGGTGGTAACATCGTAGCCATCAGATTTTCAATAATCGTACATGATTTTACTTATTATTATTTATTTTTATTTTTTATTTTTATGAATTGTGAGGCAATTTACGTTTTTTATTTTTGAAATCTCTTGCGCTGCATTAAAGATAGTTAATTAATGCATTATGACCAACTAAGGGATGTATTTTCATGAATATTGCATTGTGTAGATCAAGATCTCAAAAGTGGACTCAAGCTACAAGGTTTTGATATTGTGTAATCCAATATAATGTGAAATTATTTTATTCCTTTTTTTTATTCCTGAAATATTCAAATTTTTAGCTAATGCATTATAGATTGTCATATGTTGCATTATAAAAAAACTCAGATGCATTATTGAAAAAATGAGTTTAAAATAATTTGTTAATAATCCACTTCACGCACTATAAATAAACAAAAAAAAATGCCTAAGATATCTAAAGCGAATGGATTATTTATATGTAAACAAGATAATTCGTAATGATATTGATAGGATACAGTCTAGCTACTAGGCCCAAGCATCAGGCCCAATATAATTGGGTCCCGACAGTTAAGCTCGGCCTGTGTAGCTCGGTCCAACTAAGAATAAGAGATTTCTTCACTAAGGCAATCAAGACTCCTGCATCGACTACAAATCAAACTCTAAGAGAGATATAGAAGCTCGGTGTCTATCCATAAGAGGAGGATGAAGCCAAAGAGTCCAAATAGGAGAAGACTTTGTATCATAGTCAAACTCCATGTAATTATCTATAAATAGGGGCTTAGAATAGATTGAGAGGGGAGAACAATCTCGTAAGCAACACACATATACTAGCAATAATATCCATACTATCTTTTTGTTCCATGGACGTAGATCTATTCTGGTAGATCGAACCACGTAAATCCCTTGTGTCCTATTATTTTTGTGTTTATTTATTCCTTATTAACGTTCATTAATTGCCTACGAAAACAAGATCGATCACTGGCGCTGTCTGTGGGGATCTAAATTTGTGATTTCCGATCAAAAGTTTTATGGGTAATCTACTGTTATGATAAGACCAACACGATCAAGAGCCACTACTGCCGCCGCCAACAAGGAAAAGGAGAATCAGCAAACCGGGCAAGGTACTGCAGCAGCCGAGGCCAGCCAGGCGCAAGATCAGAATCCTGCAACACACCGGCGACCTGGGAAGGAGCACGTAAGAAGCCAAACTCTTGACGGACACATTCAGCACGTGCCGTTGGATAAGCATGGAAATCCGATCAACCCGGAAGGAGAGAGTCACAACAGCAGCTAGGAGGAGGACGATGTCCATCTCCAACCGGACGAATTCAATAAGGCTGTAAGGGGATATCTTGCGTATAACAAGCAAGATTTTCTCCAATTCAGTAAACAACAAAAAGCCCAAAGTCGAGGTGGAGAGCACAAAGCTACCTCCAGATCGCGGCATCGGCAAAAGTCCCCTAGCGTCAGGATCGTGGGCGCACGGGACGCTGGGATTCCCCCTAGGAGATTTATTGACGATCGCCAGTGGGACCACCATCACCATCGCATCTCACCTCGCCGCGACGTCATCTCACCTCGGCGCCACACCGTCTCAGCTCGGCGTGATGAGGACAATTACCAAGGAGGGAGGTTCGGCATGTACGGGAGGATCTCTACCCCTTTTACCAACCGAATACTTTACACTCCTCTCCTGGATAAGTACAGAGTCCCGCCTATCAAGCCATACAATGGATCATGCGACCCGAGGAATTTCCTGTCCTAATACCAATACAACATGGTCAACCAGGGACTCAGCGATGATATCTACATGTGCAAGGTCTTCCCAGAATTGTTGGTAGATAATGCAAGCATGTGGTTTAACAGTCTACCACCTCGCAATATCGGGTCGTACGACGAGCTGATGGATGCATTCGAGCGAAGATTTTTCCAAAAAGCCAAGGCAAAAACCACCTCGGCACATCTCCTCACTATCAAGCAAAGGCGAGGTGAACCTATCAGCGACTTTATAACTAGATTCAATGAAGAAATACTAAAAGTCGAGCGCCTGACTGATGAGGTCCTAATCTCTGCATTCCAAAATGCTATCCAGTCGAGAGCTCTATGTTGGGGTTGTTGTATATAGCTAAAGCAAAAATGTGTTTTAGTATATATGACATGTATTCCACTGGTAACAATCACCTATCTGAATAAATATATTAATAAGAATAAGCCCTATATCTCATGTTTTAGAACACGTGGACGGCTCGGGTGTCAGGGAGATCACGCAGCGTTCGACAATAATTATGAGATATAAACAGTGTCACAGTCGAGATAGCTTGGGAAAACTATCGGTTTAAACTGCAACATAACGGTAGTGGCGGGTCTCAGTCGCTAGTTATGTTGGTACGGTGGAACGTATTGACAGGATCGAGTGAGATAAGGTTCTTCTGATACTGACCCTAGCAATAGGTGAAGAACTAGAGATCTCGGGATTTAGAGATATGATCTTAATCTCGATATGCTATTAGAGATATATGTGTTGTTCACTGTTACTTTGACTTGTATAGCTAAGGGTCTATCGCAGCATCCCTGATGACTTGCATCTTGGGTAACATGAGGGCACATAGTATGTCTAATTAGTTATATCGAGACACCGTGTCCGTATTAGGTTGAGAGATATCCCCTCAGGGAGTTCACAAGGTTTATTATACCAAGTCATGCATGTTGATTAAGTTCAGGTATAATAATAAGGGGTGAACGGGTACTACTTGAGGAAAATAAGATGTTAATTAATTATGAGCAGTCAGAGGAGCTCTAATTAATTAATGGATATCAGAGTCATTAAACACGGGGATAGCTCTAAATAAAGTATCAGCCCCAATCTACAAATTGGGACAGAGCGGTGATTCAGTTGTGATTCTTTAGTGGAATGCATCACAACTCTAATGAAATAAATGTTCTGGGTTGATCATGGTTATTTCATTAGGTAAGGCAAAACTCTGTCTGGTACATAGATCCCTGGGGTGGCCCAAGAGCTCTTCAGGAAAGGAATTCAAGGTATTATTGAGGGATATCAGTTTTGGACTGAAAAGAGACATTATGGGTTTGAGCCCATTAATGTGGCGCCTACTGTAGTGTAAGGGACGCCAATTTCCTCTTTTAGTGTTCATCTGATCTCAATAATTGTACTCTGGTTAATTATATAATTATGGAATAAATTAATATCTAATTAATTAAGATTTATTCTTAATTAAGGAATTAGATAATTAATTTAATAATTATATATTATTTTCCTTATAATAATTAAGATTAATTCTAATTATATTTAATTAGAATTTGTTCCAGTAATTATTAACTAAACCGGGCTTTAATTAATTAAAGCCCGTGACTTAGTGGACAAGGAAAGTGGCGCCCCCTCCTCTTATAAATAAGGAGGAGGAGATTCTCAAAAACCTAAGTTTCTGAAAGGAGAATCGGCGCCTATCATCAGCAGAGGGAGAGTTCCTGGTTCCAAAGTTCCTAGACGCCCACACAGTCGAAGAACTTCGAGGAAAGGGATCACACCTCAGTAATCTAGACCTGTAGATTACTCCGTCGGCACAGATCTGAGGTATAACATTCTAAACTGGATTATATGATTTAGTTGCATTTAAATTATCACATCCAATTCGAAGATCCTGTGGGAAAAAGGAATGCTTTCAAGCAGCAGTTCCAGCAACTGGTATCAGAGCCACGGTTCTAGAATTGGCTCTGTGATAATTGGATTAAATGTATGTTCATGCATTCGAGTCAATTATGCTATAAACTGTGCATGCTGCTGTCCGGGAACAACGTGTGTTGTTTTTGATCCCGTTTTATTCGGTTTTTCATGTTGTTTTTCAAATCGGTGAGAAATAAGGTACCGATTAGAATAGGATTCGTTTTTCTGTAAATTTCTTTGTATTTTTCGATTTCTTGTAAATTCTGTACGGTGGAGATCGAGTGAAGAAATTGAAGAACGAGGCACGAGAATCGAAGGAGACGGCTGCGACGACGTGCGTGGAAGCGCGTGTCGCACACGCGCCTTCTTCGATCGAATTGTTGCACCGTCTTCAGCCATGATCGCTGCCTTCCTCTTCGTCGATTCACGGCGGTCGACCTAGGGTTTAAACCCTAGATCAAGACGGCGCCGGAACGAGGATGTTGGTGGCAGGATCAATGGCAGAGCGGCGGGAGCGGAAGGCGATGGCGGCAGGGGGCCGAAACCCTAAGGGTTTCGGCCATGGCTGCTTCGCGGGTTCAATCGGGGCATGGTGCGGACAACAGACGTACCCAGCACCTCGAAGTGCTGGGCGGATGCGGACGGCGGCAGAGCATCGACGAGCGGAGGCGCGACGACGGGAGCAGCGGCGATCTGCATGCGGTGGTGGCGGGGGCTGAAACCCTAAGGGTTTCAGCCATGGCTGCTACTGCTGCAGCAAAAATTCATCGGTGTCGAGCTGCTAAGCTCGTTGATGATGGCAGCGAAGGCGAGATCAGGTCGGAGGCGGCGGCTGAAACGATGGCAGCAGCGGCGACTGGCAGCGGCGAATTATTATCGTGCGCGGTCCTGTCCGCCAACTGCTGCAGGTGTTTCAATCATCTGCTGCGGCTGCTCTGGTGCCGGACTCGCGCTGCGGTGATTGCACACGAAGGCTGAGGCGGCAGCTGTGGGCGGAGGCGGACGACGGCGGCAGCGATAGGGTTTTTCGCTGCGCGCACGCCGTCGAGGGCTTCTGCTCCGGCTGCTGCGATTGTTCCGTCCACTGATGCTGCTGCGACTTCTGACTCAAACCCGGCACCCTCTGTGGTGCTGGGAGGCTCGTCGAGCCAGTGGGAGCGGTCGGCGGCGGCGGTGGTTCGTTGGCAGAGCTGCAGCGGCTGAAGTTCGAAGATGAAGGTGAAGACGATTATGATGATGGTGATTGGGCTGGGATGCCGGGCTGGGCTCGGGCTAGGCTGCAAGGGACGCAGCTGGCCCGTTCGCCCAGCCCACGCGCGATCCGACCCGATCCGGCCCGTTTGACACGTACGATGACGGCGCGTGTGATGCACGCGCGTACGTCGTCTTGACACGTGTCAGTGACGTGGCAAGCGAACGAGGGATGTTCGTTTTTCAATGAACGGTCCTCGTCGTTCAACGAGGGCTAAGGTTTTCCGAAACTTTAGTGTGATCGTTGACGGTTAGGTTTTCGTAACCTAATTCGTTTCAAAAATCATTCGTCTCGTCTCATTTTGGAAATAGGGAATTCCGCGCCCTAATTCCATTTCGAGCTACTTGCTAATTATGGAAGGTGGACTTGAAGACCAAGTGAAGACTTTCCAAGACCGAAGCTTGTTTCGGATTTAATTAATTAAATTGTAATAGATAGGTTTTATCCTTCCCGGTCGGCAGCCTATTTATTTATTTAATTAATTATGCATGCTATGGATGGTTTAAATTACACAATGTGATGAAAGCATGTTTTGCATGTTATTGTTGCTTTTATTAAATGCGTAATAGAAACGAACATGCCTAAGGTGTCAATAGCATGGATTTATGATTTCAAAAGCGAGCATGTTTTATTACTTGCGTTTAGAAATCATGCGATAGGACTTAATTGTCAACGTGTTTCGTATATCGCATAAAACCCTTTGAAAATAAAAAGACTAAGCGGTAAAATCAATTAGTTTTAATTAATTAATTGGGGACCTCCATATTTGGTTTTAGACGAAGTCAAGGATTAGAATCGGATAGACGTCCACCTACGTGGCCTACACGATATCGAACCCCTTGCCCGTATATTCGTCGGTAAAATTTCTCAATAACTTAGAATATTCTTTAGGAGAGTGGGAGTTGTACGAGTAAACGTCCACCCTACGTGGCTTGCACGTACAGGCTCTAACTCGGTCCTTAGTGGAAATTTTAAGTGAGATAATCTAAGAGGGCATCTACAATACCGGCATAGTTCTCGTTTTCTATGCTATCTTGTAGATAAACTCGGTTAGGTGAATAATATGGTTAAAGCTTAGCTACTAATTAATGAATCCTCCCTACAAGGTCACTTCTCAAAATAGTAGGGTCCGGTTAAGGTACGGGTTATTATTTCTTTAGTTCACAAGGGTCCATGTGATGATAAGAGAAATAAATTGGCTCTAGAAGTCATGGTCGAAAATTTCATGCTTGCCTGGTCGCCCTACGTGACTCAAGTATAAAATTTTTGGGCTACTCGTTTGTTGGTTCAATGTTATTTTGTCAAAGGGTTATAACATTGATAACATAAATTATTTTTATTAAATAAGTTGTTAACTGTCAACTTATGATATTTGGTTTCAGATATGTCTATGGATCCTTTTCGCAATTAAGTTTTTAATTCCATTACCTCCTCTAAGATAGTTCCTATGGATGTAAGAAACCGCGTTCTGAGGTTCCAGACTTTTGGGAAAATATCCTCTAAGAAATATGAGGATAATTATGACATGGAACGTTATGTCATGGAATTTCGTGAGCTGTTTCAGACTTATGAGACATATGGCACCACACTTTCTGGACAAGTAAAGTGTGACATTGTCTTGGCTTCTCTATCGGCTTCTTTTAATGCTCTTCGCATGGAGATCATCAAATCTCAAGTCGACCATACTGATTTGGAAACTCTTTTCGAAGAGCTCCTTGAAGTCGACAATGAGAGAAAGAAGGTGGTCATGTGGTCGAGAGAGGTAAAGAAGATATACGATAGGGTGAGGGCTAAAAGTGAAACGAGTCGTGATTCCGAAAAGGAACCTCCGAGGCGACATAAGAAACAAAAGATGGATGAAGGTATGTCTCTAAATGTAACATGATGAAACATATTAGCATTGGTTTAGTCCTTTATTGGACGGATTGAACTGGTGGATACTAATTATGGTTTGTTACATGTGTTTCTTTGTAGGCGATGCCACAAAGGATGATGAGGCAGCTTCGAGTCCTGGTGTCAGCAAGCATTGATGGTTGATGCGGTTGCTGATTACTCGAAGACTTCTGGTTCTTTGTTTTATCTTTTGGTTTTGAGATAGATGTTTGGGATGATACATTACTTTACTGTTTTTCATTACATTGGTGCCAAATTTTGGCGGTACATTTGTTTTGAATTGGTTTATGGATGATTTCGGTTTTAACATTTGTGTTAATTTGATTTAACACTGGTTGTTAAATGTTTTTCATTCATGTGTTGAAGTAATTATCTAGTAACATGGAATATCTCAAATATGATTAGATAAATGTAGTTGTTTCTTTGTTTCTCACCTCTTTTCTCATCTTGTTTTGAAACATTACTAAACTATGTCAAGTATCTATAATTCTACCTTACAATTTGAGTATAAATTGGCATTATGACCGATTTTAACTCAAGTTGGATATAAGGGATATTTACATGTATCATACAATAAATTAGTTGAATTAAGATTGGTGATAAGTTGGATTAGTAAAAGTTTCAATAAAAGATTAAAAGGATAAGGTGATGAAAAAGGTCGTTATTGAACGAATGTTCAAAAATGATAGGATCATTCAAGGAATTTCAATAAGTCAAGAAGTACAAGAATGAATAGTCACAAGTATTCTGCACAAGGTCATCTTTATTGCAGTGGGAGTGTTTTTAGAAATAGAACACTAAATCGTTTTTCATATACATCAAGAAATTAGTTTTCTTGGAAAATGTACATGAGGAAAGAAACGACCACGTGAACATGAAAGTTTAATTGAGAAGGTTAAAGTAATTGATACGATCCATGTTAATTTGCAAGGTTCATTGTTGGATTTAGATCCATGATGAAAAGTGCAAATGGCAATGGAAGAACAAAGTTGATATGAAAAATATAGAAAAAGTTTTTTATATTTTTATATTAACACTTTTTGTACCTCATAAGTTATAATCCAATATCTGTTTAAAGTCAATGGCTTTTGGCAGGAAAATATTTGGATATAACGGTTATGTTGGATCAAATGTGTATCAATTAAGGATATTATTCTGAATGCTTGATAAATCTTGCGGAAATTCGAATAATAGGAGCATTTATGGAATGACATGCATAAAATCAAGTTTTATGGAACGTGTCAATAAATGTTATAGTTCTCATGGTAATGAAGATGATAGGTGTGATTTTCTTGTACATTATGTGATGATATCATTAACTTTGGCAACATTGTGAAAGTATTATCAGACATAATGGTGATGGTTATCCGGACAGTTTAAAACGCAGAATTTGAATAATGTAGGGTACATCCATAAGGATAGTATACATGATTCAAGTATTCTACGTAGGTTACTGTTCTGACTAGGTTATCGATATAATTTATATCGAAAAAGTGTCAGATATTTGCTATTGCTGCGTGCAAGGTAACAAATATAGTTCATTAATGAACACGGATAATCGGGGAGTGTGTTGGTAAATGAGGTAATCGACCTTAAATCTATGTGTTCACTTAGAAAAGGAGAACCATACCTTGGAGAATCTCAGAACAGTAAAATGTTTATGAGAGTTCTTTCATGACAAGCTAAATATGTAGTGGGAGCTACTAAAGCAGCTGTATGGTTGGAAACTTTACTTTGTGAAATGGTAGTAATCCTATCTTGCAAGAAATCTCACATGAGTTTTCAAGTGCAGAAGCAAGATCTATGGATTTGTTAACCTGGAAAAACACATAGGAGTACCGATTGGTTTATGTAACCATAAGGCGATATTGCGTGTATAAAGGAACATTTAAGCAGGAATGTTTATATGGCGGTTTATTCACTAAATTGAGTATGCCGGCACCTCGGAAGCACGTGGTGGGCATTGTCTCAGTGATCCTCCCACGGTAAAATCTTTCAGTATAAGTGGGAGAAGATGTGAAATACAGTGATGCCATATAGTTTCCGATAGACACATGGGTATACTAAAAGTTTTTACTTTAGTATAAGTGGGAGATTGTTGGGGTTGTTGTATATAGCTAAAGCAAAAACGTGTTTTAGTATATATGATATGTATTCCACTGGTAACAATCACCTATCTGAATAAATATATTAATAAGAATAAGCCCTATATCTCATGTTTTAGAACACGTGGACGGCTCGGGTGTCAGGGAGATCACGCAGCGTTCGACAATAATTATGAGATATAAATAGTGTCACAGTCGAGATAGCTTGGGAAAACTATCGGTTTAGACTGCAACATAACGGTAGTGGAGGGTCTCAGTCGCTAGTTATGTTGGTACGGTGGAACGTATTGACAGGATCGAGTGAGATAAGGTTCTTCTGATACTGACCCTAGCAATAGGTGAAGAACTAGAGATCTCGGGATTTAGAGATATGATCTTAATCTCGATATGCTATTAGAGATATATGTGTTGTTCACTGTTACTTTGACTTGTATAGCTAAGGGTCTATCGCAGCATCCCTGATGACTTGCATCTTGGGTAACATGAGGGCACATAGTATGTCTAATTAGTTATATCGAGACACCGTGTCCGTATTAGGTTAAGAGATATCCCCTCAGGGAGTTCACAAGGTTTATTATACCAAGTCATGCATGCTGATTAAGTTCAGGTATAATAATAAGGGGTGAACGGGTACTACTTGAGGAAAATAAGATGTTAATTAATTATGAGCAGTCAGAGGAGCTCTAATTAATTAATGGATATCAGAGTCATTAAACACGGGGATAGCTCTAAATAAAGTATCAGCCTCAATCTACAAATTGGGACAGAACGGTGATTCAGTTGTGATTCTTTAGTGGAATGCATCACAGCTCTCTAATGAAATAAATGTTCTGGGTTGATCATGGTTATTTCATTAGGTAAGGCTAAACTCTGTCTGGTACATAGATCCCTGGGGTGGCCCAAGAGCTCTTCAGGAAAGGAATTCAAGGTATTATTGAGGGATATCAGTTTTGGACTGAAAAGAGACATTATGGGTTTGAGCCCATTAATGTGGCGCCTACTGTAGTGTAAGGGACGCCAGTTTCCTCTTTTAGTGTTCATCTGATCTCAATAATTGTACTCTGGTTAATTATATAATTATGGAATAAATTAATATCTAATTAATTAAGATTTATTCTTAATTAAGGAATTAGATAATTAATTTAATAATTATATATTATTTTCCTTATAATAATTAGGATTAATTCTAATTATATTTAATTAGAATTTGTTCCAGTAATTATTAACTAAACCGGGCTTTAATTAATTAAAGCCCGTGACTTAGTGGACAAGGAAAGTGGCGCCCCCTCCTCTTATAAATAAGGAGGAGGAGATTCTCAAAAACCTAAGTTTCTGAAAGGAGAATCGGTGCCTATCATCAGCAGAGGGAGAGTTCCTGGTTCCAAAGTTCCTAGACGCCCACACAGTCGAAGAACTTCGAGGAAAGGGATCACACCTCAGTAATCTAGACCTGTAGATTACTCCGTCGGCACAGATCTGAGGTATAACATTCTAAACTCGATTATATGATTTAGTTGCATTTAAATTATCACATCCAATTCGAAGATCCTGTGGGAAAAAGGAATGCTTTCAAGCAGCAGTTCCAGCACTCTATACAAGGAAATTGTGAGGGATGAGCCTCACACTACGAAGCAGTTATGGATCATAGCAGATCAGTTCGCAAGAGCCGACAAAGCTGACAGGCGCAAGCGCGAAGCCGACAAGGCCAAACCGTCAGATCGGAAGAAGGAAGATCAGAACGACCGAGGCTAAGGTCGGCAAAGTGCCTTCGACAGGCTACAACATGCACCCCTGGAGTCCAGACTCGAACCTCGGCAGAACCAGGTGAAAAGTCAATTCACCCCATTGATGAAGCCGAGGACAGAGATCTACGAACTGCACACTGACATGTTCGAGAGACCTCGCCCTCTATCAAAAGCGGGGGGAAAACGCCGATCTAAGGAGAAGTACTGTCATTTTCATGAAGATCATGGACATGACACGGAAGAGTGTAGAGACCTCGCTATGGATATAGAGCAAATGGTACGCGACGGCACCCTTAAGAGGTACCAAAGCCGCTGCCAATATGAAGCCAGACCTCAGGGCAAAGGAAAGCGCAAGCTGAATAAGGGAGAGAACAACTGCAACCCCCACGTTGATAAGAAGCCGAAGCGTGAAGATGATGACGAGGACGAGGACCAACCTCAGTTTGACGGAATCATCACAGCCATCATGGGGCTCCCATAAGGTGCAACGAAGGCCTTTCTCAAGGCCGAGGCCCGAAGTCCCCAAACGGATGAGCCTTCCCATAAGAGGTTCAAAAAGGATGAGGCCATCACCTGTTCTGAGAAAGACCCGGTGCCAGAAAGAATACCTCACCAAGATGCACTCGTGATCGAAGCAGTCATTGCCAACAAGCTAGTTCAGCGGGTATTCATCGATAGTGGAGCTTCAATGAGTGTCCTCTTCAAAGATTGCTTTGAGAAATTAGGAATCGAAGAGGCACGCCTCGCACCGGCACCAATTCCCCTAAAGAGCTTCGTACAGCAAGAGACGCACACAGAGGGGATTATCCAACTCCCTGATATGGTGGGGAAACATCCGATGTCCTCCACTAAAGTGATGAATTTCTTCGTCGTCAAAGCCAATTCCCCGTACAACATCATCTTGGGCAGAGATTGGCTAGTTGCGGTAAAGGCTATATGCTCGGCGTACCATTTAACAATCAAGATCCCTTCAAAGGAAGGAGTCATCGTGGTTTGTGGGGATCGTTAACGAGCCAAAGAATGCTTACAAATTGCTCTACGAGATGTTGGAACACCTCAGCACCCACAAGCATAACAATTACAGAAATAATTGGAGCTAGAAAAGACGTCATCTGCATCTGACGAGCCAGTAGAAGATGTCACACTGTATGAAGATGACCCGTTTAAGGTCGTCAAAGTAGGCTTCGCTGGAGGAGCCGAACTCAGAAAGTAGATTGTCCAACTCCTAAGGAAATACAGGGATGTCTTCGCTTGGTCACCCCTCGACATGACCGGGGTCTCACCAAGTATCATCACACATCGGCTTAACATTGACCCGGGAGTGAAACCAGTTCGGCAAAAGCAGCGGGTATTTGTAGTAGAACGAAGCCAAGTCATATATGACGAAGTGCATCAGCTTCTGAAGGTACAGATACTCTTCGAGCTCAAATATCCGACGTGGATTGCCAACCCAGTAATGGTAAAGAAGCAAGGAGGAGGGTGGCGGATGTGTATCGACTACACCGATCTCAACAAATATTGCCCTAAAGATTGCTACCCCCCTCCCCAACATCGACAAGAAAGTCGAAGCTCTGGTCGGCCATAAGGTTTTCAGCTTCTTGGATCTGTATAAAGGATACCACCAAGTCCTAATAAGTGACGAAGACGTACCGAAGACAGCCTTCATTATAGACTTCGGCATCTTCGCATACAAGAAAATGCCTTTCGGACAAAAGAACGCTGGAGCTACCTATCAAAGGATGGTTGACAAGATATTCGAGCCTCACATCGGCAAAATCGTAGAGGTTTACGTAGACAACATCGTCGTCAAAAGCAAGGAGTTAGCCACTTCGGTTGACGATCTCGAAATCGTCCTCGGTCTTTTACATGAGGTAAACCTTAAGTTGAACCCCCAGAAGTGTACGTTCATGGTCCAATCTGGAAAATTTCTGGGGTGTTAGGTCTCCAAAGAAGGATTGCAAGCCAACCCGTCCAAAGTTTGAGCAGTCCAAGAAATGAAGGTGCCAAAAACCATTCATGACATGCACAAGTTGACGGGCTGCCTAGCCGCCCTGAGTCATTTCTTATCAAAGGCCGCAGAAAAGCAACTTCCTTTCTTCAAGATCCTGAAAAAAACGCCGGAGTTCGATTGGAAAGATGAGCATAGGTCGGCATTTGAAGACCTCAAGAAATACCTGGCCAATCTTCTGACCCTATCCGTCCCAAATGAAGGAAACGCCCTTTCTCTATACCTTTTGGCCTCGGACGAAGCCATAAGTGCAGTATTAGTGAAGGAGGAAGGACATCGTCAGCTACCTGTTTATTTCAACAGTCGAGCACTAAAAGGACCAGAGACGAGGTACCAACCACTCGAAAAAGTTGCATTGGCATTAGTAAATGCTGCAAGGAGGTTGCAACCCTACTTCCATGCACATCCCATACAAGTCCTGACCGACCTGCCACTTCAACAAGTGCTTACAAAACCCGAAACATTGGGAAAAATCGCCAAATGGGCAGTTGAGCTCGGCGAGCACACGATCTCCTTTTACCCTTGCCAAGCCATCAAAGGTCAAGCCCTAGCAGATTTCTTAGTGGAAGCTAAGTTCACAGAAGTGCCGAAGCCGACTGAACCTTCCCCAAGCAAAACTGATGCCGAAGCTCCGAAAGAACCGCCTAAAGATTGCTAGAAAGTCTATGTAGACGGAGCTTCGGGGCATTTGGGAAGCGGAGCAGGTGTCATATTCCTCAGCCCAGATGGACAGGAGACAACTTATGCACTTCAGTTTGACTTTCCAACAACAAACAATGAGGTGGAGTACGAAGCTTTAATCGCCGGACTTCGTCTAGCTCAGGTTCTCCAGATACGAGCTGTACAAGTTTACAGCGACTCCCAAGTCATAGTGAACCACATGCTAGGAAGGTACGAGGCTAAAGGCGACATAATGAAAAAGTACCTACACAAAGCCAAGACCTTACAACAGTACTTCTCGTATTTCGAGTTGATTCGCATCCCTAGGGGGAAAATAACCGAGCAGATGCCTTAACCAAATTGGCATCGTCATCTACAAGCTCTCCTGTGGAAGAAGTCAAACTCCGAAGTATAGACGAAGCCGAGGTCAACCTAGTAACTGACGACGAGCCGAACTAGATGACTCCTCTTCAAAATTATCTGGAGAAGGGAGAACTGCCCAGTGATAAGCTCGAAGCTAGGAAAATCTTGAGCAAGTCTCCGAAGTACATGCTTGAATAGGGAGTGCTTTATAGAAGATTATACCTCCAGCCCCTCCTAAGGTGCATAGGTCCGAACTAGGCAGATTACGCACAGCGAGAAATACATGAAGGATCGTGTGGAAGCCACATCGGAGCCAGATCACTCTCAAAAAAAGTCATGCGATGGGGATACTATTGGCCTACAATGTTCCAGGATGCAGTAGACCTCGTCAAAAAGTGCCCGAAATGTCAGATACATGCGACCGTGCCGAGGTTACCACAAACCGACCTCACCAGCATGTAAAGCCCATGGCCATTCATGCAATGGGGGATAGATGATTAACACGTATTTTATGTGCATGTTGAGTGTGTTTTGCACGTGTTTAAGTCTCGATTTGGGTGCTTAAGTGTTAGAAATGCTAGGGTTTCTTAACTTGTAGCATACATTCTACTTTTCTCATTTCTTTTCGGTTTCGATCCATTTTGTAAGAATAGGAAAGAGCATTCATGTGACTAAGGATCGAAGGCTAGAAATGAGGAAGAGTCGAGTTTGATTAGGGTGAAACCCCAGGTTAAGAATGTGGAATTTGAATTTATAAAGTTAGGGTTTCACTCGTTCAAGTTTATTTATGTTTTCCTCATTCTCTCGAGTCCCTTTATGTCTTTTTGCAGGTTGATGTAGATCTTATTTGGCCAAATTGATCATTCCATGTCGAAGATGAGTTCGTTAGGAAACAGTAGCAAAAATCGATTCGTAAATCGGAGTTCGTACGAGAGAGAACGGGCGAAAACGGGAAAGGCGCGCAAAAGAGAAGACGGAGTTGACCGGTCAAAGAAGGAGGACCGGCGGCCTGACCGAGGGTCTGCCAGACCGCCGGCCAAGCTGCCAAACCGCCGTGAGCTGGACAGAGATTTCGGCGGTCTGGACCGGCGGTCTACCAGACCGACCGCCGGTGAGCCACCAGACCGCCGGTTGGCCGGAATTCCTCAACTTAAGGGGCGAGTTCGGCTCGCCCAAACTCGCCCCAGTTCGTCTCGTTTCGCCCCAATTCGACTCACACTCGATTTTCAATGTATTTAATCCTATAATTCACCCCATTTGTATATATCTGTTACATTTTTATTCTCCCAAGAACCCTAGAATATTTTCCCTCTTTTATTTTTAGTATTTTGAAGATTGTCGGAGCTATACTTTGTAGATTGGAAATTCAAGACCATCTTCTTCTTCCTTATTAAATTCTCTTTCTTTTAAGCATGATTTCATTTACTTTCTATGGTTTATTTCCTTTAATTATGTCTAGCTAAGTTCCTTTTGGTTTCAAATATATGAAGACACGATCTAAATTAATAGGTTTTTGGATATTGTAGTTGGATTTGCCTTCTAATTCATATGTCTTGTGGTTTGGGACTTGATTTTATTGCATGAGTGATAGGCCATCATAGAGTGCATACAAGGTGTTTGGTTAAATGCTTCGTAGGCTTTAGTTCATAACTCTTGGCATCAAACCACAACATATTAGTAATTCTTGCTAATATGAGATTCAAGATAATTAATTGAGCTATTTAGAGTTGATTTATGCATCTTGAGACTTAGCGGAGATAGATGTCATAGGTTAATCCACTTACATTGATTGCTTTGAGAAAAAAGTTGATGTATATCCTATAAAGAACTCCCGTACGAATTGGATTAAATTGGTTTATACTTGCAAATTCCAAAACCTATGTTTCTAGTGAATGTTGGATTATATTTGGAACCAAAATTTCTTCTATTGATAGTTATCATTCGATACTTGTTTGCTAGTTGATTTTGTTATTTGCATTTGTCATAAATCTTTGGAAAAATACAAAAATATGATATATTGTAGCTTGGATAGTGATATGGATAGCTAGGTTACTAGTTGAATCTCTTACGCCCTTGCATTCCCTGTGGATTCGACTTGAATATACTATTCGATTATCATTGCATCTCCCTCACCCCTAAAGTGAGGGCAGATCAATTTTTGGCGCCGTTTCGGGGAATGCTTAGTTTGAGTTTCAATAGTCGATTTGGTTATTGAATTACTAATTCAAGCATTGTTTCTTTTGATTTTTGTTTTGTAGGTTTATGCACACAAGGTCCAAGGGAAGACTTGTTCAACCTTTGATCTTGAACTTTGAAAGAAAACATAGAAGAAGGAATTCTATTGAAGAAGAAGAAATGGCTAACAATCAAGATTATGAGGCTCTTAAGAAGGAACTTGAAGATATGAGAGCTTGGAGAGATGAGCAAGAAAGAAGGGCTCAAGAAGATCAACAACCTTCGCTCAATCAAATGTTCGAATCTCCTACAGATCAATTTCAAGGAGGAGCATGGGGACCTTGTGTCAATGCAAACAACTTTGAGATAAGGACAGGCCTTATCCAACTGGTACAATCGGAGCAATTTGGTGGAAGGCCAAATGAGGATCCTAATGCTCATTTGAGCACATTTTTGGAGATTTGTGACACGGTGAAACACAATGGAGTGCCGGAGGATGCAATAAGGATGAAACTCTTCAACTTTTCTCTAAGGGATCATGCGAAGGAGTGGTTTAAAAACCTTGACAAGAGCGAGATCACTTCATGGGAAAAAACTATGCAAAGCTTTTCTTGCCAAGTACTTCCGTCCTTCCAAAGCCCAAAAGCTCATTTCGGAGATTTCACACTTTTCTCAACAAGTCGATGAAACTTTATTTGAAGCTTGGGAGAGGTATCGGGACTTGCTACGCAAGTGCCCTCAACACGGATTCAGTGAAGCGCAACAAATTGTCAATTTCTATAGTGGACTCTCTCCACACACGAGGAGCATAGTTGATGCTATATCCGGGGGTTGTTTAGTGAATTGGAATGCAAAGGAAGCCCTTAGGATCATTGAAGAGATGGCCGCTAATAGTTATCAATGGCCATTGGAGAGAGGTCCCACGAAGAAGGTGAATTATATACTTGAAGATGCAAGGATTGATGAGTTGGCCACACAATACACCCTCCTCAAAAAGGAGTTTGAAGAAGAGAGAAAGTCGAAGAGAGATGTTCAAGTGGTCCAAAGCCAAGAGAATGAAGAGTACAATGGGAATGAGGAAGTGAGCTATGTGAACCAAAGGCCTTATGGGAATTTCAACAAGCAAAATTTTCAAGGAGCTCAAAGTGGTTTTCAAGGGAATTATCAAGGGGGATTTCAAGGGAGGTCACAAGGAGGCTATCAAGCCTATAATCCCAACAACCGGAATCATCCCAACCTCTCCTACGGAAATCTAATAATGCTCAATTCCCACCTCCCGGTTTTCTGTTTCTCAATGAGTAATCGAAGAACCTAAGAAGACAACTCCTTCTATTGAGCAACTTGTCCAACAAATGGCAAATCAATAAAGCTCGTTTATCACACAAACCGGGCAAAAGGTGAGTGCCTTGTAGAATTCACTTACCTCTTTAACAAAGCAAGTGAAGATGATGGAGGGTCAAATAAGTCAAATGGCTAACCAAGCCACCACTCAACATACTCCGGGAAAGTTTCCAAGTAATACGGAGTTAAATCCCAAGAACCAATGCAATGTTATCATATTGAGGAGTGGAAGAGCCTATGAGAATAAAGATATATCCGGAAGTGAAAAAGAGGAGGTTCTCGTTGAAGACATACCCTATGAAGAGTCTCCAACTAGTGATAAAGAATCAAGGAAAGAAGTTCAAGGAGAAGCTCCTAAGGTGGTGCTAGTAGAGGCCCCTCTCCCTACCAAGGATGTTATTATGAAGGCTCCATTTCCTCATCGTCTAGCCAAGCATAAGGTTGACGAAAAGTTGATGAGATTCTTGGAAATATTCAATAAAGTACAAATCAACATTCCCTTGCTTGATGCACTTCGAGATATGCCCGGCTATGTGAAGTTCTTGAAGTATGTCGTTGCTTACAAGAGAAAGTTTGGTTCATTTGAAACAATTAGCCTAACGGAGGAGGTTAGTGCGGTGATCCAAAGAAGATGCCTTTGAAAAAGAAGGATCCCGGAAGCTTCACAACAGCATGTGTGATTGGAGGGAAAAAGTTTGGAAATGTCTTATGTGATCTTGGAGCTAGCATAAATTTGATGTCATTTTCTATTTTCAAGAGGTTGGATATAGGAGCGATCAAACCTACATCAATTTGCCTCCAAATGGCCGATCGTTCTATATCTTATGCTCAAGCAGTAGTTGAAGATGTATTAGTGAAAGTTGAGGAGTTCATCTTCCCCACGGACTTCGTTATCTTGGATATGCCGGAGGACAAGGATATGCCCCTCATTCTTGGGCGTCCTTTTCTAGCAACCGGAAGAGCCCTTATTGATGTACAAGATGGGAATCTTACATTTAGAGTCAATGAATAGACCCTCACTCTTTCAATCTTCGATGCAATGAAGCAAGGAGATGACTCAACCTATGAGGAATGCAATGCAATCACCACCTTGCCTACATCTATGGCAAAAGATCTCACAGAGGAAATCATTTCCAATTCTCTCTACTCTTATTCCGATTTGGATGATGTTTGTGATGATTTATTGGAATCAATTGCCTATTTGGAAGCAAATCAAGGATCATTGAAGGATGAGGTCTATTACCTTGATATCAACTAACCGGGGGAAAATGGAAGTTCAACCAAGGTGGAATATACTCCAATCACTTCTCAAGAGTTGAAACCTCTTTCCGATCACCTAAGGTACGCCTTCCTTGGTGATAATGACTCTTTTCCCGTTATAGTGTCACAACACTTGTCAGAGTCCAAATTGGACAAGTTGTTGCGTGTCCTTAGAGAGTTCAAAGATGTGATTGGTTGGTCTATTGATGATATCAAAGGAATTTCTCCATCTATGTGTATGCACCGGATTCTTTTGGAAGATAATTGTCGTCCTAGGAGGAGGTTGAACCCCGTCTTGCAAGGAGTCATGAGGAAAGAGGTGTTGAAATTGTTGGATGCCGGGATGATTTATGCTATTTCGGATAGCGAGTGGGTAAGTCCTACTCAAGTTGTTCCCAAGAAAGGGGGGATTACGGTGGTGAAGGATGAAAAGGATGAGTTGATCACTACTAGAGTAGCGACGGGTTGGAGAGTTTGTATTGACTATCGAGCATTGAATTCCGCTACTAGAAAAGATCACTTTCCGTTGCCCTTTATTGACCAAATGCTTGATCGTTTAGCCGGATATGAGTATTATTGTTTCTTGGATGGCATTCACTTGTCCCGGAAGATCAACATAAGACGGCATTCACTTGTCCATACGGTGTATTTGCATTTCGGAGAATGCCTTTTGGATTGTTCAATACTCCTGCCACATTCCAAAGATGCATGATGGCTATCGTTCATGGGTTGATTGAAAACATTATGGAGGTCTTTATGGATGATTTTTCTGTATTTGGGACTTCTTTTGATCATTGCTTGGAAAATTTGACCAAGGTTTTGCAAAGATGCCAAGAAACTTCCCTAATTCTTAATTAGGAAAAATGCCACTTTATGGTACGAGAGGGAGTTGTATTGGGCCACAAAGTTTCAAGAGAAGGGTTGGAAGTTGATAGAGCAAAAATAGTTGCTATTGAGAAGTTACCACCTCCTACAAGTGTGAAATCCATTCGGAATTTTCTAGGCCACGCCGGATTTTATCGACGGTTCATCAAGGATTTCTCAAAAATATCCAAACCTCTTTGCTCTCTCTTGGAAAAGGAAGTTAAATTCAACTTTGATGAAGATTGTTTGAAGGCTTTTGAGGCATTGAAGAAAGCTTTAGTATCTACACCCGTGTTAATCACTCCTAATTGGAATGAGTCTTTCATTTTGATGTGTGATGCTAGTGATTGGGCGGTTGGTGTAGCATTGGGGCAAAAGAGAGACAATTTGTTTCGTGTGATCTACTATGCTAGCAAAACTTTGGATTCCACTCAAAGGAACTACACCACGACAGAGAGAGAGTTGTTGGCTATAGTCTATGCTTTTGACAAGTTCCGATCTTATTTGGTAGGCAATCATACCATTGTCTACATGGATCATGGGGCAATTTGGCATCTATTTGCTAAAAAGGATTCAAAGCCTAGGCTCATCCGGTGAATTCTCCTTCTACAAGAGTTTGATATGGAGATTCGAGATAGGAGAGTATGTGAGAATGTGGTAGCGGATCACTTGTCACGTCTTGAGAATCCGGTGGAAGGGAAAGATCAAAAGTTGAGTATCAATGAGTTTTTCCCGGATGAGAAGATCATGGTGTTGAAGTGCAAAGATTCTTGGTTTGCCGACTTTGCTAATTACCTTGTGCTTCGGGAGTTGCCACCAAATCTCTCGGATTATCAAAAGGCCAAGTTCCTTTGAGATGTGAAGTTTTATTATTGGCAAGATCCATATTTATGGAGAAGATGTGCCGATGGTCTTATTAGAAGATATGTCATGGAAGGTGAATGGCTCAAGATTATTGAAGATTGTCATGAAGGACCAATTGGGGGTCATTTTGGGGCTAATCGTACGGCTTGGAAGGTATTTCAAAGTGGATTCTATTGGCCTTCGGTCTTTAAAGATTGCCAAATCTTTGTGAAGAATTGCGATAGATGTCAAAGGATGGGAAATATCACAAAAAGGGATGAGATGCCTCAAAACATCATGATTGAAGTTGAGTTGTTTGATGTTTGGGGGATAGACTTCATGGGACCATTCCCTAATTCTTGTGGTTTTTCTTATATCCTTCTTGCTATTGAGTATGTTTCAAGATGGGTCGAAGCTATTACAACTTCGACTAGTGATTCCAAGGTTGTGATCAAGTTTTTGAAGAAGAATATCTTGACTCGGTTTGGGACTCCAAAGGCTTTGCTTAGTGATGGGGGGTCTCACTTCAACAAAAAATGGTTGGGAAATGTTCTTGCTAAATATGGAGTGAAGCACAAGATTATCTCTCCATACCATCCTCAAGCCAATGGTCAAGCCGAGCTTGCAAACCGGGAAATCAAGCAAATCTTAGAGAAGACAATCACCACTCGGAATAATTGGTCAAATAAACTCGATGATGCTTTGTGGGCCTATCGAACCGCCTACAAAACCCCAATTGGTATGTCCCCTTACCAACTTGTCTTTGGAAAGTCTTGTCACTTGCCTTTGGAGATTGAGCATAAGGCATTTTGGGCTATAAAGAGGATTAATCTTGAGTTTAAGGAGGCCGGAGTGAATATGAAGAATCATCTTGTGGAATAGAATGAATGGAGAAACGAGGCCTATGAAAATTCTCGGATTTACAAGGAAAGAGCCAAGAAGTTTCATGATTTGGAGATTCGAAGCAAGGTGATCATTCCGGGAGATGAGTGATAGGATATGGCCTAGCTACTAGGGCCAAGCATCGAGCCCAATATAATTGGGCCCCGACAGTTAAGCTCGGCCTACGCAGCTCGGCCCACTTAAGAGAAACTTCTTCACCAAGGCAATCAAAACTCCTACATCGACTAAAATTCAAGCTCCAAGAGATATAGAAGCTCGGTGTTTATCCAATAAAGGAGGAGATCAAGGCAAATAGTCCTAATAGGAAAAGACTTGTAAACCTAGTCGAATTCCATGTGTAGATACTTATAAATAGGGGTTTAGAATAGATTGGAAGGGGGAGAACAATCTTGTAATCACCACTCATACAAGCAATAAAGATCCATACTCTTTCCGCCCGTGGACGTAGATCTATTCCAATAGATCGAACCACGTAAATCCCTTTGTGTTCCGTTTGCTTTCGTGTTCATTAATTCCTTGTCTATGTGTATTAATTACCTTATGAAAATAAGTTCGATCACTGGCGCCGTCTGTGGGAAATAAAAACTTGTGATTTTCGATCAAAAATTTTCTAGGTAATCTACAGCCATGACAGGAAGACTAACGCGATCCCCCCCAAACGCGAAATCACGATTCGTTCAGAGCAGCTTTTGTTATTCGCCAATTCTGGGCTAAAATCACCGCCAAATTGGACGAAACAACCCGGAAACATGTTCTACTCATCGAGAGGATTCCAACGGTAGGTTGCCCGTCAAAAACCGATCACCGGTGCGGCGGGAATCACGTCTGGAAGTTCGTGCTGCTGCACGACTCGCGAAATCACGATTCGTTCGGAGCAGCTTCTGTTATTTGCCAATTCTGGACTGAAATCACTGCCAAATTGGACGAAACCACCCGGAAACATGTTCTACTCATCGAGAGGATTCCAACGGTAGGTTGCCCGTCAAAAACTGATCACCGGTGCGGCAGGAATCACGTCTGGAAGTTCGTGCTGCTGCACGACTCGCGAAATCACGATTCGTTCGGAGCAGCTTCTGTTATTCGCCAATTCCGGGCTGAAATCACCACCAAATTGGACGAAACCACCGGAAACATGTTCTACTCGTCGAGAGGATTCCAACGGTAGGTTTCCCATCAAAAACCGATCACCGGTGTGGCGGAAATCGCGTCTGGAAGTTCGTGCTGCTGCACGACTCGTGAAATCACGATTTGTTCGGAGCAGCTTTTGTCATTTGCCAATTCCGGACTGAAATCACCACCAAATCGGACGAAACCACCCGAAAACATGCTCTACTCGTCGAGAGGATTTCAACACGATCAATCGCTGCCGCTACCGCCGTTGCTGCCGCTGCCGCCGCCAACAAGGAAAAGGATATTCAACAAACCGGACAAGGTCCGACAGCAAATCCACCGGTTCAGGAAGCCGAAATCCACAAAGGCGAGGCAAGCCAGGCGCAAGATCTACACCCAGCAACATACCGGCTATCTAGGAAGGAACACGCCAAAGGCGAGACTCTGGACGGACACGCATGTTGGATAAGCATAGCAAGATTGTTCTCAGCCATGAAAAAGGACAACCCTCACGCAAAGATGGTGGAGAGCACGAAGCTACCTCCGGATGGCGGCATCGGCAAAAGTCCCAAAGCGTCCAAATCGTCGACGTACGGGACGCAACACCACGTCTAAGGAGGTTCAATGACGAACGTCGGGAAGATTCCAATCGACTCTCACCCCGGTGTAACACCACCCCACCTTGTCGCGACGCTGTGCCACCTCGGCGTGACACCATCTCACCTCGGCGTGACACCGTCTTACCTTGGCACGTTGAGGACAATTACCTCACACTTTGGAGCCATGATGGATCATAGCAGATCGGTTCGAAAGAGCCGACGAAGCTGACAGGCACAAGCGCGAAGCCGACAAGGCCGAACCTTCAGATCGGAAGAAGGATCGGAATGACCGAGGCCAAAGTCGGCGAAGTGCCTTCAACAGGCTCCAGCATACACCCCTGGAATCCAGGCTCGGACCTCGGCAAAACCAGGAACGAAGCCAACTCACTCCATTGACGAGGCCAAAGCCAACTCACACCGATATGTTCGAGAAGCCTCAGCCCATGTCAAGTGGAAGGGAGAAGCGCCGATCCAAGGAGTACTATCGCTTCCATGAGAATTACGGGTGCGATATCGAGGAATGCAGAAAGCTTGCTGCGGTCATAGAGCAATTGGTGCGCGACAGCACCCTCAAGAGGTACCAAAGTCGCAGCCGATGTTCTGACCAGCACGAAGCCCACACTCGAGGCAAAGCGCAATAAAGATGATGAATTCCTCTCAAGGCCGACGCAACGAAGTCATCTTAAGGCCTAGGCGACGTCCTCTCAAGGCCGAGGCCGACCGAAGTCCCTCGAAGTCAAACTCCTAAGTACTGACGAAGCCGAGGAGACAGGTCCACTCTCAAGGCCGAGGCCGACCGAAGTCCCCCGAAGTCAAACTCCTAAGTATTGACGAAGCCGAGGAGACAGGTCCACTCTCAAGGCTGAGGCCGACCGAAGTCCCTCGAAGTCAAACTCCTAAGTACTGACGAAGCCGAGGAGACAGGTCCACTCTCAAAGCTGAGGCCCGAAGTCCTCAAACGGACAAGCCCTCATATACACGAAGTCCACTCTCAAAGCTGAGGCCCGAAGTCCTAAAATGGACGAGCCCTCACATAAGAGCCCCAAAAAGGACGTGGCCATCACCTTTTACGACAAGGTGAGCACGTTATCTAAGGCCAAGACCTAGCATACTTCCCAGTAGAATCCAAATTCACGGAAACACCGAAGTCATTTGAGCCCCCCTCGAAAAGCACCGAAGCCGAACCCACAAAAGAACCACCTGAAGATTGTTGAAAAGTTTATGTGGACGCGGCTTTGAGGAAATCGGGAAGCGGGGCAAGCATCATACTCCTCAGCCCAAACGGACAAGAGACAACCTATACACTTCGGTTCGACTTCCCTACAACAAACAACGAAGTGGAGTACAAAGCTTTAATCGTCAAACTTTGCCTAGCTCAAGGCGACAGGATACCTCTACAAAGCCAAGAACCTACAACAATACTTCTCGTATTTTGTGTTGGTTCACATCCCAAGGGGGCAGAATAGCGGAGCAGATACACCAAGCAAATTAGCCTCGTCATCCACAAGCTCTCCCGTGGAAGAAGTCAAACACCGAAGTATTGACGAAGTCGACGCAAGCCTACTAACTCCATTAGGCAAAGCTCTTGACCAACTCCAGTTCCCATCATAGCCATCGACTACATCAAATGGGTGGAAGCCGAACCCTTGGCAGAAATCACGAGCAAGAACGCCCTCAACTTCATCTAGAAGAACATAGTATGCCGCTTCGGCATACCCCAAATCCTCATCTCGGAAAATAGGACACAATTCACGGACATAACATTCAGAGAATGGAGTGAAGGGCTTCATATCCAGCAGACGTTCACTTCGGTAGCTCATCCTCGAGTGAATGGCCAAACCGAAGTTACGAACTGAACTATTGTCAGGGGACTCAAAACCCGCTTCGATAAAGCCAAAGGAGATTGGGTAGCGAACTTACCCCAAGTTATAGTCATACCACACAACTCCACATACCTCAAACGGTGAAACACCCTACAATTTAGTGTATAAATCCGAAGCAGTGATCCCGGTAGAGATCGGCCTGCCGAGCCCGCGCACTCTCAACTTCACAGCCGAAGTTAACGAGGAAGACCTCCGAACCGAACTGGATCTGTTGGAAGAGAAATGAGAGCTCGCCTAGATAAGAGAAGCCAAGTACAAGCAATAAGTAGCTCGGTACTACAACCAAAGAGTGAAGTACCAACAATTCCAAGCAGGCGACCTCGTACTTCGGAACAACGAGGTCAGTAAAGCGGAAAGGCTCGGCAAGTTTGAAGCCACAAGAGAAGGACCGTACCGAGTTGAAGAAGTCCTCGGCAAAGGGTCGTACAAGCTCGCCCACTTATCCGGTAAGCCAATACCCCGTGCACGGCACATTACTCATTTAAAGAGATACCTTGCACAAGTGGCCGAGAGTAATGTCCAAGTTCATAAAGTTCATTTAGGTCATTTAGGTCGTCTTTTTAGGGTCTTGCATACATCTTGCATTTGCATACATCTTGCACATCTCTCTCTACTCCACTTATGCATATTATCTCGACAAATAAGGAATGTAAAGCCATATTTAAAGCCAAACTTCGTAGAAATCCAATTTCCGAAGTGAGCTATTTAAAGCCAAACTTCGTAGAAATCTAATTTCCGAAGTGAGCTATTTAAAGCCAAACTTCGTCGAAATCCAATTTCCGAAGTGAGCTATTTAAAGCCAAACTTTGTCGAAATCCAATTTCCGAAGTGAGCTATTTAAAGCCAAACTTCGTAGAAATCTAATTTCCGAAGTGAGCTATTTAAAGTCAAACTTCGTCGAAATCCAATTTCCGAAGTGAGCTATTTAAAGCCAAACTTCGTCGAAATCTAATTTCCGAAGTGAGCTATTTAAAGTCAAACTTCGTAGAAATCCAATTTCCGAAGTGAGCTATTTAAAGCCAAACTTCGTCGAAATCCAATTTCCGAAGTGAGCTATTTAAAGCCACACTTTGTCAAAAGACGAAGTGAGCTAGTAAAACCCTGACGAGGGTACTTAATAAATTCCATAATAGGAGTAAAATTAAAACGCGCGTATTGACCTAACCTCGGTTAAAAACAAAGATACGGCCTTTGTTTAAAACGGAGAAGAGCCTAAACCTCGTCTGAAGACGAGGTCGTGCTAATTAAAGCCTAAACTTCGTCTTTGACGAAGTCGTGCTGTTCAACGCATTCTGACTTCGTCGAAATCTAATTTCCGAAGGGGCAATGCGAAATTAACCTTCACCTCGTCTTAACGAGGAGGCAAGCATTCCGACTTCGTCAAAATCCAATTTTCGAAGGGGCAATGCAAATTTTATACCCACCTCGTCTTAGACGAGGTGGCAAGCATTCCGACTTCGTCGAAATCCAATTTCCGAAGGGGCAATGCAAATTTTATACCCACCTCGTCTTAACGAGGAGGCAAGCATTCCGACTTCGTCGAAATCCAATTTCCGAAGGGGCAATGCAAATTTCATACCCACCTCATCTTAACGAGGTGGCAAGCATTCCGACTTCGTCGAAATCCAATTTCCGAAGGGGCAATGCAAATTTTATAACCACCTCGTCTTAACGAGGTGGCAAGCATTCCGACTTCGTCGAAATCTAATTTTCGACGGGGCAATGCACTTTCAATACTCCTACTTCAACTTTCTACCCCAAGTCACACCCTCACTTCTATATCTTTTTGGGGGGGGGGATGTGATAGGATATGGCCTAGCTACTAGGGCCAAGCATCGAGCCCAATATAATTGGGCCCCAACAGTTAAGCTCGGCCTACGCAGCTCGGCCCACTTAAGAGAAACTTCTTCACCAAGGCAATCAAAACTCCTACATCGACTACAATTCAAGCTCCAAGAGATATAGAAGCTCGGTGTTTATCCAATAAAGGAGGAGATCAAGGCAAAAAGTCCTAATAGGAAAAGACTTGTAAACCTAGTCGAATTCCATGTGTAGATACTTATAAATAGGGGTTTAGAATAGATTGGAAGGGGGAGAACAATCTTGTAATCACCACTCATACAAGCAATAAAGATCCATACTCTTTCCGCCCGTGGACGTAGATCTATTCCAATAGATCGAACCACGTAAATCCCTTTGTGTTCCGTTTGCTTTCGTGTTCATTAATTCCTTGTCTATGTGTATTAATTACCTTATGAAAATAAGTTCGATCAATGAGGTTCTTCTCTTTAACTCTCGTCTTCGTCTTTTCCCCAGAAAACTCAAATCAAGGTGGACCGGTCCTTACATTGTGAGTAGGAGTTTCAAGAATGGCGCATTTGAACTTCTAAAGAATGATGGTTCTACCTTTGTTGTTAATGGACATCGACTCAAGCTCTATTTCAATTCGAAGAAGTTTAAGGAGGAGTCGACCTTTCTTCTTAATGATGCTTGATTCGGAGGCTATGTCGAGCTAACGACGTAAAACAAAGCGCTAGTAGAGAGGCACCTCAACACGTATCCTTTTCTTTAGTTTTTATTTCATTTTCGATTTTTTTAGTCGTTTGTTACGTTTTTCGTTTCATTTTGAAAAAAAAAACAATAAAAAAATAATATATAGAAAATTAAAAATTTAAAAAATTGAAACATGTTTAGAGGGTCTCGATAGAGGGTCGGGAGTCGGCCCCTCTCGTTGGAAGGGCCAAAAAACGGCCCAAAATCGAGCCGGAAGAGGACGGCGGTCTGGCCGGCGGTTTGCCAAACCGCCGGGAATTGTGCACAACCCGCCGTGAACCACAGAGATTTCGGCGGTCTGGGCGGCGGTCTGGCAGACCGCCGGCGACCTCCCAGACCGCCGCCCCCCTCTTTTCCCCCTTCACCTTATTTCTTTGCTTGAACCACCTCTTTCTTCATTTATTCCACTTTTTGTTTTAAACATTGAAGAACATACACAATTCGAATAAATAACTTGAAATTTAAGAGTATACGCAGCGGAATAATACTTAAGATACATATATGAAGACATATATCTCCGAGAGTTCAATAACTTAAAGAAAATGACAAAAGCTCTGCTCGTCACTTCACATCATCTTACTCAACCTGCACATTTTAGAAATAACATGCAGGGCTGAGTACATTGAACCTTGTGGACACGTTGCCAAAATATATACATATTGTAATATTGTCAAGCCATAGTTGAGTAACGCATAGGGATTTTCTTTAAAATAGCCTATGCTTACTAAATTCATTTGTGATACTTAAAGTGTCTGCACAGACTAAGTTCTTTAGTAATCTACCATATCTGAAACTGTGGGATCGAGGATTGGCCACCCCCATGAAACCTTGAACGGCCAACCGAAGATGGCACACGGTCACTGTGTACACTAATCCAGGTGAGATAGCTACCTCACAAGGACTGAATTCGCTTAACATAAATTGGCAAAGCCAATGCAGATAAGCATCATACGAAAAATCAAATATTTTTTGGCATGACAATCTTTGAAAATAACTAATCTTAATCATTTAGAAATCTCATTTTATTTTGCATGAAAGCCCACCTCTTGAAGCGTCGAAAATGGCCGGTCTTGATAGGAACGTCTGATCAACCTCCGCGTCGATTCGTGCCTATTTATAAGACGACACTATAAGAATTCTAAAGTGTGAAAGAATTCGCTAATTCAAGATAAAATATAATTATATTTATCCTAATTATTCTTCATGGATTAATAGGCTAATGAATTATTTATAAGAATTTCTTTAATATACATGGTTAAATAATTAACCCTTTTCCTAAATAAATAAATCCAATTAATTAATAATTGGTTAAAGGCTTATAAATTAATTACTCGGAATAAATTCCGAAACTTGACTGCTCGATCGAAGTTGATAAATTAATTCTCGTTAATTATTTAAGGTTCTAAGTTAATAAGTCTTTTAATTAGCTCAGCTGGGCCCCAAAGAAATAATTAAGAGCTCGGCCCAGTTTTTGGTCCAGCCCAGACGTCCGGCCCACATTCCAACCCGGACCCAACCCCAGTTCAACAACCCTACCCCCTTCTTCCCTAATTGCCGACATTCCCCTCTTCATTTACAGATTTCAATTTCTTTCTCCTAATTCTAAATCACACTCTCTCTCTCGGTTCTTTTCTCCCATTCTTTCTCCTCGCGTGCCGCCACCGAGATTCCGCCTCTGTTGTTGGAGATTAGCCGCCGTCGAAGTTGCTGCGCCAAGGCCGCCACTGCTGCGTCGTCTCCGTCATCTACAGGTGACGCATGGCTGATGGGGCTGCGACACCGTGGGGAGTCGGAGCCATTGCTGGAGGAAGTTCGACAGCTCGCCGCCATGCTCCGCCTCTGCTGGGGCTGCAGCGCCGTGGCTGCTGTCTTCCTTGTGTCGTCGCCGAGGCTGCAGGGATGGAGCTGGAACTCGCCGCCGCTGCGGTTGAAAGGCTGCTGCGGTAGCCTTGCTGTCGTGAGCTCGACGACTTCGCCGCTGCAGCAGTTGAAGACAGTATCGTCCTCCCCTCCCCTCTAAATTATTCGTAATATTATTAATAATGTTTATTTATTTATTCTAATTTTCTTCCTTCTATGTGCTGATTTCCGGAGAGGTTTCTGTTGCAGCTTCGTCATGGTCACCGCCTCTGGGAATTGCTGTTGCTGCGGCTCCGAGACTGTCATCAACGAGGGAATATTCCTCGTTCGGTATCGACTTCTTTTTCCTCTTATTATTTCGTAAGTTAATAATTAGTTGCTGCAACGAATTTGTTTTTCTTCCATTGATTTGAGCTTGCTAAAGTGTGTTATCTTGTTGTCCTAGAGTTAGGAGAGTTAGGAACTAATTTACGTTGTTTGTTAAGTTCTTGTCCTTATTTCTGATTCTACTATGGTTGTTTGCATTCAAGCACCTATAACTGAAGAGCATATATATATAGAAACGACTTTGGTCTTGTTTCTTGGTTTTCTTCTTATTTAATTAAGGATTTCTATTGCTTGTTGTAAGGAGTTTAGGGGCTGAATTTGTTGCAGTTTATAAGTAAATTTCAGAGTTAACATAAGTGCTTCTATGGCCTTATTTGTGTAACTTTAATTCTGAATTTTTCGATACTTCTAGCATGCTTTTCATTAGAGTTATAAGAGAATAAGAATCATGCTTATTTTCTAAGTGTTTATGTTTTGATTAAACAAGACTCGCGAATTCTAAGTTCTTAAGCATGCTTGGTTCTATCATGAAGCTAGAAGGAAAGGGTGAGTGTTCTTACTGGTTGGAGTTTAGGTGTTGGAGTAGTCGGACAGGTTTTTGGAAAATGAGACTTGAGAATTCTTCTAGTATTCCTTCTCCTTCTGCTGCCTATCTTCTTCCCTCTGACTCTCTACTCCTTTCTTTCTTTACTTATTTGCTTCTTATGTATGTTTGAGTAAGTGTTAAAATGGTGAGGCTGAATTGGGTAAGGGAGAGGTATTTAAAGCTGAAGTTGAAGGTGGTGACAACTCGTTGGATGGGAGTAGTTGAGGAGGTCATGGATAGGTACATTCACTGAAATTTTGCATGCAGGAATTCACATTTTGAATGGATTGATGAGTAAGGATGTATGAATTGTCCCAAGTACTACTTAATCTCTCATTCTTTTATTCCAACTTTTGTAAGGAAAATGCTTACTATTCTTCCCTTATTTCAGATTGGAGATGACTAATCAAACCTAACTCTTTTGCAGGTGTATAGTCTTATGACAAGTGATGAAATTGTTCCTTATTCTAAGGTTGAGGGGTCGTTTCAGCTCCTGCATCACTGCTGCAGCTTTGGTGGTTCAGTGTAGTCCTTTCTTTAATAGTGTTTTGTACTTAATGGCTATTTATTGATAGTTGTACCCTTCTCTTCTTCCCTTTTCTTTTGAAGCTGCAGGAAGATGAACATAAAGTACCTAGTACTACCATTTCCTCTTCCTTTCCTTTTTTGTAGGGACTAAACACCTTTAAAGTAATGGATTATTGTACCAGGTTTTATTCATTATATTTTGTTGGTTAGTGAGTGAAGGACAAATTTTTGGGAGTCGTGTTTTGCTTAATCTCTCATTTTGTTGTAATGTTAATGAAGGAAGGTACTAATTCTTGTTGTTATAATATTTTTGAATGTTTATTTTCGTTTTTATTTAATTAAAGAGATTCGAAGAAAAGTTTTCAAGGTAATGGGCTGAACCCAAGCCATTTGGGCTTAGAAAATATTATTGGGCCTGTCCCAATAATGAATCTATAATTGTGAATCTATAATAGAGATTAATACTCTTAACTCGATGATTAATCTCGATTACTCTTAACTAAGTAGTAACAAATATTAATATTATTGATAGGATATGGTCTAGCTACTAGGCCCAAGCATCCAGCTCAATATAATTGGGCTCCGACTGTCAAGCTCGGCCTATGCAGCTCGGCCCACTTAAGAGCCTTACTTGGCTCGGCCCAAACAGCCCACCTAGGCCGAATCCACTTTGGTCCACCTCAAAGGAATCTCTACACCAAGACAACTCCTACATCGACTACAATTCAAGCTCCACAAGAGATATAGAAGTTCGGTGTTTATCCAGTAAAGGAGGAGATCAAGCCAAAGAGTCCTAATAGGAAAAGACTTATAATCCTAGTCGAATTCCATATGTAAACACTTATAAATAGGGGTTTAGAATAGGTTGAGAAGGGAGAACAATCTTGTAATCACTACTCATACAAGCAATAAAGATCTATACTCTTTTCGCCCGTGGACGTAGATCTATTCCGATAGATCGAACCACGTAAACCCCTTTGTGTTCCGTTTACTTTCGTGTTCGTTAAATCCCAGTTTTCGTGCATTAACTATCTTGCGAAAATAAGATCGATCACTGGCACCGTCTGTGGGAAGCAAAATCTGTGAATCTTGATCAAATTTTGCAAGTTTGCTATAATCACGATGGCCGGGAAATCAACACGATCTACTGCTGCCGCTAATAAGTCTGCCGCTGCCGCCGCCGCTGCTAAGGAGAAGGACGCCCAACAAACCGCTCATGAATCAACCGAAGCCTCCAGCCATCCACCCAGCTCTAATCAAAGACGCCCCGGGAAGGAGCGTGCGCTGACTCCGGAAGGGCATATCGGCAATATCCCGGTGGATCAGTTCGGTAGACCGCTCCACCCCAGCCAAGAAGGTCACAGCAGTGGTCGTGACGGAGAGGAGGCCCCAAAGCTCCAGCCGCATGAACTTGAAGATGCAGTGAAGAGTTTCCTTGCATATAAAGGCACAAAATTCTTACAATTCGTCAACCAACAAAGAGCTGGACATCATGGAGAACGTGGAGCTACACCCCGTTCCCATCAGCAACACGATTCTCAAAGCATCCAGATTGTGGGCGCACGAGACGCGGCACCTCGTCAAAGAAGGTTCGATGATAAACGCCGAGGAGACTCCAGACATTCACCTCGCCGTACCATCAGCCCACCTCGTCGTCATACTGCTTCACCTCGGCATGGCGACGATCACCGAGGAGGGAGATTTACTGTTTACAGTAAGATCTCTACTCCCTTCACCAACTACATACTCTACACTCCTCTCCCAGAGAAGTATCGAGTACCTCCTATCAAGCCTTACAACGGCTCATGCGATCCGAGCAATTTCCTGTCCCAATACCAATATAATATGATGAATCAAGGTCTCAGTGAGGATACCTACATGTGTAAGGTATTTCCTGAACTGCTTGTCGATAACGCTCGTAGTTGGTTCGATAGCCTGCCTCCATGCAGTATCGGATCATACGCAGACCTGCTCGAAGCTTTCGAACACAGGTTTTTCCAGAAAGCCGAGGCAAAAACTACCCCGGCCCAACTTCTTTCCATTAGGCAGAGACGAGGAGAATCAATAAGTGACTTTATGACTAGGTTTAACGAGGAAAGCCTGAAAGTCGATCGCTTGACCGACAAAGTCCTTATCTCAGCCTTCCAGAATGCCATCCAATCTGGTGCTCTCTATAAGGAGATCATAAGGGAAGAGCCACGGACGTCGAAGCAGCTGTGGAGCATCGCGGATCGTTTCGCACGAGCAGATGAAGCGGATAGGAAGAAGCGCGAGGCTGATAAGCCTGAACCATCTGATCGGAGGAAAGAAGAGCGCAATGACCGAAGTCAGGGCCGCCGAAGTGCCTTAGATAGACTACAGCGAGGCCCCCTTGAATCCCGACTTGGACCTCGGCAAACTTCGGAAAAGACCCAATTCACGCCACTGACAAAGCCGAGGACGGAGATTTATGAGCTTCATACCAACCTGTTTCAAAGACCTCAGCCCATGTCACGAGGTGGGTCAAGACGCCGGTCTAAGGATAAATACTGCCGATTCCATGAGGACTACGGTCATGACACAGAAGACTGCAGGGAGCTAGCTGCGGATATCGAGCACCTGGTACGTGACGGTACGTTTAGAAAGTACCAAAGTCGCAGCCAATATGATGCCCGACCCCAAGGTAGGGGAAAGCGCAGGAACCGAGGAGGGAACAATTGCGCCCCCCATGTCGACAAAAAACCCAGGCCTGATGATGAGGAGGGAGACGAAGATCAACCCCGGATCGACGGAGTCGTCACTGCTATTACCGGGCTCCCACAAGGAGCAACGAAGTCGTCACTCAAGGCCGAGGCCAGAAGTCCCTCTACAGACGAGCCTTTACAGAAAAGGTTCAAAAAAGACGAGGTCATTACCTTCTCAGAGAAGGACCTAGTGCCACCAATGATACCTTACCAAGACGCTATTGTGATTGAGGCAGTGGTGGCTAATAAGCTCGTCCATCGAATCTTCATTGACAGTGGGGCCTCAGTAAGCGTACTCTCTAAGGATTGCTTTGAGAAGTTAAGGGTCGAAGAAGCTCGTTTAACACCAGCACCAATTCCCCTTAGAAGCTTCGTCCAACAAGAGACGCAAATTGAAGGGATAATTCAACTCCCAGTGACAGTGGGTAAGCACCCATTGTCATCCACCAAGTTCGTCAGTTTTTTGTTGTGAAGGCGAACTCTTCCTATAACATCATCCTAGGAAGAGATTGGTTGGTTGCAATGAAGGCAATATGCTCGGCGTACCACCTAACGATCAAAATTCCATCGAAGAATGGGGTAATTATAATTCGCGGTGACCAGAAAAGGGTGAAAGAATGCATGCAGATCGCCCTACGAGGTGTTGGGACACCTCAGCATCCGCAAGCATAGCAATTACAGAAATCCGAAGTGTTAGAAGACAACTCTGCATTCTACGAGCCAGTAGGAGCTGTTGTAATATACGAAAACGACCCCACTAAGGTTGTTAAGGTTGGCTTCGCTGGAGGAGCCGAACTTCGCAAGCAAGTTGTCCAACTACTTCGGGAATATAAAGATGTCTTCGCCTGGTCACCACTCGACATGACCGGAGTTTCACCAAATATTATCACACACCGGCTGAACATTGACCCCGGAGTAAAGCCAGTCCGGCAAAAGCAGCAGGTATTCGCAGTAGACCGGAACCAGGTCATACATGATGAAGTGCACCAACTGTTAGAGGCCCGAATACTCTTCGAGGTCAAGTATCCGACGTGGATTGCTAACCCGGTGATGGTGAAGAAACAAGGAGGAGGTTGGCGAATGTGTATTGACTACACCGATCTAAATAAACACTGCCCCAAAGACTGTTATCCTCTTCCCAACATCGACAAGAAAGTCGAGGCTCTGGTCGGCCACAAGGTTTTCAGTTTCTTAGATCTGTATAAAGGATATCACCAAGTCATGATGAGTGACGAAGACGCACCAAAGACAGCTTTCATCACTGACTTCGGCGTCTTTGCATATAAGAAAATGCCATTCGGACTAAAGAATGCTGGAGCTACTTATCAAAGAATGGTGGACAAGATATTTGAGCCCCACATCGGTAACAATGTGGAAGTATATGTGGATGACATCGTCGTCAAAAGCAAAGAGCCAACCACCTGTGTCGACGATCTCAAGATCGTCCTCGGCCTCCTTCGGAAAGTTAACCTGAAGCTGAATCCTGAAAAGTGCACCTTTATGGTCCGATCCGGAAAATTTTTAGGATGCTGGGTTTCTCAAGAAGGATTAAAGGCTAACCCGTCCAAGGTCCGAGCTGTTCAAGAAATGAAAGTTCCGGAGAAGATTCACAACGTGCACAAATTGACGGGCTGCCTAGCTGCCCTTAGTCGGTTCCTCTCGAAAGCGGCAGAGAAACAACTCCCGTTCTTCAAGATTCTTAAGAAGAACCCAGTTTTTAAATGGGAAGAGGAACAGAAATCAGCGTTTGCCGACCTGAAAAAATACCTCTCTAAGCTTCCAACTTTGTCGGTCCCGCATGAAGGTGAGATTCTATCCCTATACCTCGCGGCTTCGGATGAGACTATAAGTGCAGTCCTAGTACGTGAAGAGAAACATCGGAACCTCCCGGTCTACTTCATCAGCCGAGCACTCAAAGGACCAGAGACGAGGTATCAGCCACTAGAGAAGATCGCACTAGCGTTAGTAAACGCAGCGAGGAGGCTACGACCTTATTTCCAGGCACATCCTATTCAGGTCCTCACTGACCTCCCACTTCGGCAAGTGCTATTGAAGCCTGAAGCTTCGGGGAGAATTGCGAAATGGGAAGTAGAGCTAGGTGAGCATGACATCAGCTACTGTCCACGCAGTGCTATCAAAGGCCAAGGCTTAGCTGACTTCCTTGTGGAATCTAAATTTACGGAATCACCGAAGCCACTCGATGCCGCCTCGGATATTGTCAGAGCCGAACCCACAAGTAAGCCACCAAAAGACTGTTGGAAGGTATATGTGGACGGGGCTTCTGGAAAATTAGGAAGCGGTGCAGGCATCATACTTCTCAGTCCAGACGAGCAGGAGATAACCTATGCACTTCGGTTCGACTTCCCTACCATAAATAATGAGGTGGAGTACGAGGCCCTAATTGCAGGACTTCGCCTCGCTCAAAGTCTTCAAGTACGAGCTGTACAAGTCTACTGTGACTCCCAAGTCATAGTTAGCCATATGCTCGGCACATACGAGGCAAAGGGCGACAGAATGAAGAAGTATCTCCAAAAAGCTAAGAGTCTGCAAGAAAGCTTCACCTACTTCGAGTTGGTACGAATCCCAAGAGGAGCAAATACCCGAGCTGATGCTTTGAGCAAATTGGCGTCCTCGTCAACAAGCTCTCCAGTGGAAGAAATCAAACACCGAAGTATAGAAGAAGCCGAGGTCGGCCTCGTAATTGATGATGAAGCACCAAATTGGATGACTCCTCTTCGGAATTATTTGGAGAAGGGCGAACTGCCCAGTGACAAGCTTGAGGCAAGAAAGATCTTAAGCAAGTCACCAAAGTACGTTCTACAAAAAGGAATTATGTACAGAAAGTCATACCTTCAACCTCTCCTAAGATGTGTCGGGCCGAACCAAGCAAACTATGCGTTAAGCGAAGTTCATAAAGGGTCATGTGGAAGCCACATTGGAGCTCGAGCACTGTCAAAAAAGGTCATGCGCTGGGGCTACTATTGGCCTACAATGTTTCACGACACAGTCGAACTAGTCAAAAAGTGCCCAAAATGTCAAATCCATGGGACGGTACCGAGACTACCTCAAACCGACCTCATAAGCATGCAAAGCCCGTGGCCGTTTGTGCAATGGGGAATTGACATCGTCGGACCATTTGATAAAGCTCCCGGACAACTCCAGTTCCTCATCGTAGCCATCGACTACTTCACTAAGTGGGTCGAAGCTGAGCCCTTGGCAAAGATCACAACCAAGAACGCCCTCAACTTCGTATGGAAGAATGTGGTTTGCCGCTTCGGTGTACCTCGCATCCTCGTTTCGGATAATGGAATGCAATTCACCGATCGGACATTCAGAGAATGGTGTGAAGGGCTTCACATTCACCAAAAGTTCACTTCGGTAGCTCATCCTCAAGCGAACGGCTAAACCGAAGTTACGAACATAACGATTGTCAAGGGACTCAAAACCCGCCTCGACAAAGCCAAAGGAGATTGGGCCGCAAATTTACCCCAAGTCCTATGGTCATACCGAACAACTCCCCGGACCTCGAACAGTGAAACGCCTTATAGTTTGGTGTACGGAACCGAAGCAGTGATCCCGGTAGAGATAGGCCTGCCGAGCCCGCGCACTATCAACTTCACAGCCGAAGTCAACGAGGAAGACCTCCGAACCGAACTGGATCTGCTGGAAGAAAAACGAGAGCTCGCCTACATAAGAGAAGCTAAGTACAAGCAACAAGTAGCTCGGTACTACAACCAAAGGGTGAAGTACCAACAATTCCAAGTAGGCGACCCTGTACTTCGGAATAACGAGGTCAGTAAAGCGGAAAGGCTCGGCAAGCTTGAAGCCACATGGGAAAGACCATACCGAGTTGAAGAAGTCCTCGGCAAAGGGTCGTACAAGCTTGCCCATTTATCCGGTGAGCCCTTACCTCGTACATGGCACATTAATCATTTAAAAAAATACTTTGTATAAGTGGATGAGAGTAATGTCTAGGATCAGTTCATTTAAAGTCGTAGGTGTCAAGAGTCAGTTCATCTTGTCAGCTGTTTTTCTTTTTTCGGTTTTTTCTTCAATAAAGTTTTATTTTTCCTTCATTATACGTTTAAATTCTTGCATATCATATCTTGCATGTCTCTCTATTCCACTTATGCTTAGTATTTTGAAACCCTGACGAGGGTAATTTAATAAACTCCACATTGGGAGTAAATTCTAAACGCGCGCGTACCGACCTAACCTTGTTAAAAATAGAAGTTCAAACTGCCTGGGCTTAAAACGAAGGAACCACCTTTGTTAAAAGCTAGGAAGAAGTACTTTTGTTTAAAACAAGGAGGCACCACCTCGGTTAAAAACAAAGATACGGCCTTTGTTTAAAACAGAGAAGAGCCTAAACCTCGTCAGACGACGAGGTCGTGCTAATTAAAGCCTAAACTTCGCCTTTGACGAAGTCGTGCTACTCAAAGCCTAAACCTCGTCGGACGACGAGGTCGTGCTAATTAAAGCCTAAACTTCGCCTTTGATGAAGTCGTGCTACTCAAAGCCTAAACCTCGTCGGACGACGAGGTCGTGCTAATTAAAGCCTAAACTTCGCCTTTGACGAAGTCGTGCTACTCAAAGCCTAAACCTCGTCGGACGACGAGGTCATGCTAATTAAAGCCTACACTTCATCTTTGATGAAGTCGGGCTCCTTAACCCTAAACCTCGTCTTTTGACGAGGTAATGCTCATTATGGCCTACCTTTGTATAATACAAGGAAATATATCTATGTTAAAACAAGGTAAAAGGCTAATATGAGTACAGAAAATTCCATTTTTATTTCAAAAATGGAAAAGTACAATACATGGTGATTAAGACGAGCTCGAAGGCTTGGGTTTGCTAAAACTAAGCCTTCTTGTAGGAAAATCACCGTCGGAGTTGAAATTTAAAACATCATCTATATTAAAGCGGCCCCGACCTCGTTCACCACTACCTCGTCCTCGGCTCCGACCCATACCCGGTTGAAGACTCCGACCTCGACCTCGTCGAGCCAATCTTTGTCGTTCTTGTTCATAAATCTCTTTAGAGTGCCGCGTATATCTCATGTCTGATCGATCCGCGGGAGTCGACGATCTCGAGGGATCAGTGGTAGTGGACGAACTTGAAGGATGAGAGTCCTTTCCCAGTCAAGCAGCCAACTTCGGACGCCGAGCTAGAATCACATCGTACATACCAGCTATTCGCTTCAGCTCAACCATCTGATCTTTGAGTTGCCAGGAGTCCGCCCCGTATCTTTCGTGGTAATCCTTACACCGGGCTGCGATTTCTGTTACCTTTGCATCAACTTCGGCAATGGTTTTCCCGCCGTTTCGGCGGACAATGGCCTCGTATTCAGCATGCTCCTCGGCGATCCTTATAGATTCTTCCTTCATGGCATCATACTTATCTCCAAGCTCTAAGAGCCGAGTTTGAAGCTCGTTATTTTTTATTTGAGCGGCTCTAAGTCTCACGTCGGCCTCGTCCTGGATATGGTTAGCTTGGTCTCTCAAACGAAGAGCTTCGACATCCTTAGCTTCAAGAGCCCGTAATAAGTTGTTTATTTGAGCTATGTACGGGGATGCATCAAAAATAGTGGGGGAAGACTACAACGCAAAGAAAAAAAAAGTTTCAATTAAATGTTGAAATTTTATTATGCCACAAAGGCGAAAGTCAAGCGACATCCTACTGATGCCGCAGTACAAGAGCCTTACAAAAAAAAAAAAAAAAAAAAAAAAGAGAGAATATACAAAGGTGATCAACTGACCACTTTAGCATTCTCCTCATTCTGACTAAGGGCCTTGTCTCCGTCAGCATCGCCTTCCTCCTCGGCCTCCTCTCTGCCTCGGCCAGCATCGTCAGCCCCGGGCTCCGCAGTACGGCTAAGGTCGGCAATCAACCCTTCCAACTCCTCATCCCTGTCAACTGGCCATCCCTCCACCACCTCGGCAGTCAACACAGTAGACGACGAGGCTAAGCTGTCCAGCACGGGAATGCTTTTGAGGCCTTCCACCAGCGCCTCAGCATATGCGCAGTTGACAGCCGCATCTGACATCTCCTGATATCCGTACTTGGCCTTGTCCAAGTTCGGAATATCAGAAGCGATGTTGTCGATAATGTCGCTAACTGCACGAGTGTTTAAGATCGTGGCGACCTGCCCGGCCAGCTCCGAGAATCTTTCAGAGCGGAAGAGCCTCTCCGTATAAGACCGAAGCAGCGACCCCTGCATGGCTACCGCCTCGGCCTCCTGTCGCTTTGCCGCCTCTGCCTCGGCCTTCCACATGGCCACCTCTCTCTTCGCTGACTCAGCAGCGTCCTTTGCCGATTCCACCGCAGCCCGTTCTGCCGACACCCTAGCTTCGGCCAATGCCAATCAGTTGACGAGGCCGCCCTTCTCATTCTCTAGCTCGCGCTGAACTCGGACCACCTTGTTGAAGCGGTCGACCCCAGTGGTCAGGAAACTGCTTAATTCCGAGGTAAGGTCGCTCAGCCTCGCCACCATGTCCTCGGCACCCTATATAAACACACATTAGCGTTGAAAAATATATAATAATGAAATGCCGAAGTACATCTATAAGTGTGATACTACCTCGGGAAATGGCCGAGGCTGATTCACCAGTTCTCCAAAACCCTGGCGTCCAACACCGCCAGATAACCGGACTGCAGTAACTGTGCAATCCTCCTCTCCAGTCGGAGCAGCAACAACCAACTTCTGCTGTTTTGTTTTTCGAATGAGAGGTCGCTCCGGAGGGGACCCCATTGGTGAGGAACCTAGTCCGCTCTCTGTTCGTTCCGAAGAAACCTCGGATGCTGACTTTTCGGTAGTGCTCGACCTTGCCCTCTTCTTACGAAGAAGTTTCACTGTAGAAAAACAGTAAGAGCCTCATCACAATGAAACAGAACACATACAACAAAGAAACGGACCAAGTGGAGCCTTACCCTTCACCGGCTCAACCATGGAGTCTGGATCATAAGGGCTCGGCCCCGCCATAGCAAGATCGGCCTCAGTGAATTCTTCATCAACTAGGCTAGTCAACACTTCATCAAGCACACCGAACTTTTCTTCGGTGCCTTGGTTCCTCAATTTACCCACATTCCAGACGAAATGTGGGACCTCACCGAACCGACAGAAGAAGAACTTCGACTGCCAGTTCAGGATTTTTGACTTCGTCTTCACTCGAAAGCCAAGACGGGGTGGCAGATAATACCACCCATTGTAGGAATTAAATTGAAAATATTTCAGGATCAGCTCTACTGACAGGCTGACCCCGTGACGACTACTAAGTATGCCTAAAGTAGTAAGCTGCCTAAACGAGTTCGGCGTTATTTGCACTAGAGGAATGCCGAACTTCCGAAGAAGATCGGCAAAAATAGGGGGGAGGGGAAGACGAAGACCATGGCATAAGCAATCTTCGTAGATAGTTACGAAGCCAACCGGAGGGTTGGACGCCCTATCCTCCGGCCGAGGTACTAACATCTCTATCCAATCAGGAAATAAATAATTTTTTGCAATTTTCAAAATTGCAGAGGAATCTAGGGTTGAAGAAAATTTTGACACTGTTCCGACCGAATCACGGGGAGAAGCAAAAACTACCCTACAATTCGACGGAATGTCCGACTCTACAGTATATACATCTACCTCTATATTTTCCGGCGAATGAGATACCGGCGGCGACATAGACCTTTCGCCCGAATCCTGGCTACCACTACCGCTAGACTCGCGCATAAAAGAAGAGGAGGCCATGGACTTACTTTTTAAGCAATGGAAGACTGTGATGACAACGAATGGGTCACTGGATTCTGGTGTAACACTGACGGCAGCACTGCAAGCGTAGGGTTCCAAATTTCAAAAATGTTAATTGTGGCGTCTGAAAAAAGTTTTAGTAACTTTCCGCCTACTTTATCGGGACCCCAAACGGTGCATTAAATGTAACTGACACATCACGTGTTCGACCTCATCCTAATGAGACGGTTCACATTCCGACTTCGTCGAAATTTTATTTCCGAAGGGGCAATGTGAATTCCAATTCCACCTCATTTTAACGAGGTGGCAAGCATTCCGACTTCATCGAAATCCAATTTCCGAAGGGGCAATGCAAATTTTATAACCACCTCATTTTAGCGAGGTGGCAAGTATTCCGACTTTGTCGAAATCCAATTTCCGAAGGGGCAATGCAAATTTTATAACCACCTCGTTTTAACGAGGTGCCAAGCATTCCGACACCTCATTTTAACGAGGTGGCAAGCATTCCGACTTCGTCGAAATCCAATTTCCGAAGGGGCAATGCAAATTTTATAACCACCTCGTTTTAACGAGGTGGCAAGCATTCCGACTTCGTCAAAATCCAATTTCCGAAGGGGCAATGCAAATTTTATAACCACCTCGTTTTAACGAGGTGGCAAGCATTCTGACACCTCGTTTTAACGAGGTGGCAGGCATTCCGACTTCGTCGAAATCCAATTTCCGAAGGGGCAATGCAAATTTTATAACCACCTCGTTTTAACGAGGTGGCAAGCATTCCGACTTCGTCGAAATCCAATTTCCGAAGGGGCAATGCAAATTTTATAACCACCTCATTTTAACGAGGTGGCAAGCATTCCGACTTCGTCGAAATACAATTTCCGAAGGGGCAATGTAACTTTCACTACTCATGCTTCACCTTTCTACCCCAGCTCACACCCTCACTTCCATATCTTTTTGGGGGGGGATGTGATAGGATATGGCCTAGCTACTAGGCCCAAGCATCCAGCCCAATATAATTGGGCTTCGACTGTCAAGCTCGGCCTATGCAGCTCGGCCCACTTAAGAGCCTTACTTGGCTCGGCCCAAACAGCCCACCTAGGCCGAATCCACTTTGGCCCACCTCAAAGGAATCTCTACACCAAGGCAACTCCTACATCGACTACAATTCAAGCTCCACAAGAGATATAGAAGCTCGGTGTTTATCCAGTAAAGGAGGAGATCAAGCCAAAGAGTCCTAATAAGAAAAGACTTATAATCCTAGTTGAATTCCATATGTAAACACTTATAAATAGGGGTTTAGAATAGGTTGAGAAGGGAGAACAATCTTGTAATCACTACTCATACAAGCAATAAAGATCTATACTCTTTTCGCCCGTGGACGTAGATCTATTCCGATAGATCGAACCACGTAAACCCCTTTGTGTTCCGTTTACTTTCGTGTTCGTTAAATCCCATTTTCGTGCATTAACTATCTTGCGAAAATAAGATCGATCAATTATAGTTATTCGACTATAAGCTTGATTGATTATTATAAACTCAATTGTTCATTCAATCGATTTAAGTAATCGAGAGAATCTTATAAATCAAATGACTATTTGATTTACCTTGGATAATACCACTCTCTCATAATTTTCTAATTGGAGAATTCTTTCTCAAAATATATATACATATATATTGGTCAGGGATAGAATTAGCTACAAAAAGTTAACTAATACTCCTTAATTTATCGACTTAATTAATAATAACGTATTTAGCAAAAGCGGGGCATTACAATTTAAGTGGGACGTAGGTAGTAATAGAGATTTGACTATGTAAACATATACGGAGTATATATGAAATAAGTTAAATATCTTAGAAATTGAAAGAAGGTCTGACGTATCACACATTAATAAAATAAATAAATCTAAACAAAGCTTCATGCACATAATTACAAAAACCTCTATCCCTCTCATATAGCTCTCATTTTATGAATTGCATATTAGTGAAGAGAGATAAAAAAAAATGACTTCTATTGTTGTAATTTCTCTTCAATCCTCTATCAAAGCAGAAAAATCTTAGATGTTGCAAGTAAACATGTGATATTCTTACAAGAAATTCTTCAAAATGTACTAAGATCGCCGTAACTAACCAGACACCGAAAGGAACGAAACCCACACCAAAGGCAGTATGGTCCTAATCCTAAAGTTAGGCACTGAAAGCCCCAAAATAAAAATAAAAAATAAAATCCATTACTAAATTACCACAAAGATAGAGATATAACAATTGTATATCAGAACATCGTCTAGATGGAATCACGGCACAATCAAAAATCAAATCTATTTATAGTCTACACGTACCTCCAAGGGAGAAGTGGAAGTGAAAAAACAGATGCCCAATATGGAGAAGAAGAGCTAAACTGGAAGTGAAACAAAAAAATTAGGACACAAAAGCTAAATTTCCGTAAAGATCAACTCCTGCTACAATCACATAGCACAAAGCATGAAGATGGCACAGCACAAACGGAAAGCGAAACAAATAATTTAACCATACCATTGCAGGAGAGGTGGAGCCGTGGAGGGGAAATAACTCTCATGAAGCAAAACCACAAACTCAATTTGGAGAGGCGGAGGTGAAATAATATTGAAATTGAACGATAGAAAACATAGAAAATGAAGCAAAAGAGTTGGAAGATCGTCGATCAATCGTGATTAGATGGGAGCAGGTGATGGAAGTGTGTCGATGAAATGATGACCCAAAGGAAGGGCCAAGATCTGTTCTGATGAACGATCTGAAAATAACCACACAAGTAAAACAAATAGAAATCGAAATTAAATCATGTAAGGCAGACAAGATTACCAAATCAAGTGGCCCACCACCATCCCCTTCTAAGATAAACGGATGTGATCTCCCAAAATAAATCAGACGGCCAGTTTTGCGCTTGATTTTCAGAAGTGAACTTCACAAAGCCCCCTAAATAACTGAAAATACGGAGAATGCCATATTCACTGTTCTTTCTACAGCGGATTTCGAGGTAAAGTTCTGAGATTAACGCCTTACTTTGTCTTTGTTCCTCCCAACAGTAGCAACACTCTTTACTTATTAAGATTGGTATATATATATATAGTATATACCAATCTTAATAAGTGAGGAGTGGCACTACTATTCTTATGAACAAAGTACAAAGGCAATTTTTGGCGTGTTTTCATGTAAAATCACTGTAGAAACTACAGTGAATTGAACAAGCAGGGCATTTTTGTGATTTTTTGTACTTTGGGGGGTTTTATGTTAAACAATTATTGATTTTGGAACAGTAGATCTCTGTCAGTCCAAAAAGTGATTTTTTGTCTACACGCTAACGCGTCGATGGCCTCTCCATTTTACCATATCTCTTTTAGCCATTTCTGATTCTGCTTCTCAACAAAACGATTCTTGATTTTTCCTAGGGTTCTTATGCAAGAAAACGATTCCGCTTCTACGTGCGTGACACCCGGCTTGTGTTTCTGAGTAGCAAGAAAAGATTGTGCCGCCTAAGGGGTATGCTTAGTATTATTTCAATTTTAGTTTGTGCTCCCAATCGATTCCTAATTTTTGCCTTTTTGCTACAAGAAAAGGATTCTTGATTCCGCTGCTCCAAGTTTGGTGTTCGGTTTGTATTTTTTACTATAAGAAAAGATTGGGCTCTTTCAATTTTGCACAGAGATATGCCCTCCACCGCCTTCTTCCATTCAATTTTGTGTATGATGTGAAGATTCTTCGGAAATTACCTTGTTATTGTGATTTCATCCTATCTCTCTGTTTGATTTTTTCAAATTTTGTAGAACGAGAAAAAGTTAGGCACAAGCCCTTTATTCCAATATGTCGCCACACTATGCAAGAGAGCCCCTGAAAGGGGTGACGTCTTGATGAAATCCAGGTAAATCATATATGCATTTTTCGTATTATTGTATTGAATCCGTTTTTATTTATTCTGAGAGATGTGAATTCTCCCGGTGTGGTGTGCTTACTGGTGATCGATAATCCAAATTCGGGAACAAGATATCAAGTGATGATGATATGAGAATTCTGAAATGGAAGAAAATGCTAGTCTTCTGCTCTTTGATCACTATTCCAAGTACTTTTCTCTCCCTCTCTCTCCCCAAATGAATGAAAAAAAGGGTACTTATATAGATTATAACATCTTTGTTTTGGCTATTGATGAACACGTATTTTATGTGCATGTTGAGTGAGTTTTGCAAGTGTTTAAGCTTCGATTTGGGTGCTTAAGTGTTAGAAATGCTAGGGTTTCTTAACTTGTAGCATACATTCTATTTTTTCACGTTTCTTTTCGGTTTTCGATCCATTTTTGTAAGAATTGGAAAGAGCATTCATGTGACTAAGGATCAAAGACTGGAAATGAGGAAGAGTCGAGTTTGATTAGGGTGAAACCTCGGGTTAAGAATGTGGAATTTGAATTTATAAAGTTAGGGTTTCACTCGTTCAAGTTTGTTTATGTTTTCCTCGTTCTCTCAAGTCTATTTCTGTCTTTTTTCAGGTTGATGGAGAATTCATTTGGTCAAATTGATCATTCCATGTCGAAGATGAGTTTGTTAGGAAGCCGTAGCAAAAAGCATTCGTAAATCGGAGTTCGTACGAGAGAGAACGGGCGAAAACGGGGAAGGCACGCAAAAGAGAAGACAGAGTTGACCGGTCAAAGAAGGAGGGCCGGCGGCCTGACCGGCGGTCCGCCAGACCGCCGGTCAAGCTACCAAACCGCCGGCCATTGTACAGAGAATTCGGCAGTTTGGACCGGTGGTCTGCCAGACCGCCGGCGAGCCACCAAACTGCCGGTTGGCTGGAATTCCTCAACTTAAGGGACGAGTTCGGCTCGCCCAAACACGCCCCGATTCGTCCCATTTTGCTCCAATTCGACTCAAACTCGATTTTCAATGTATTTAATCCTAGAATTCACCCCACTTGGATATCTTTTGATATATTTTGTTCCCCCAACAACCCCATAATATTTTCTCTCCTTCCTTTTTAGTATTTTGAAGATTGTTGAAGCTATACTTTGTGGATTTGCAATTGAAGACCATCTTTTTCTTCCTTATTAAATTCTCTTTCTTTTAAGCATTATTTTATTTACTTTCTATGGTTTATTTCCTTTAATTATGTCTAGCTAATTTCCTTTTGATTTCAAATATAGACATGATCTAGATTAATAGGTTTTTAGATATTGTAGTTGGATTTGCCTTCTAATTCATATGTCTTGTGGTTTGGGACTTGATTTTATTGCATGAGTGATTGGCCATCATAGAGTGCATACAAGGTGTTTGGTTAAATGCTTAGTAGGCTTTAGTTTATAACACTTGGCATTAAACCACAATATATTGGTAATTCTTGCTAATAGGAGATTCTAGATAACTAATTGAGCTATTGGGAGTTCATTTATGCATCTTGAGACCTAGCGGAGATAGATGTCATAGGTTAATCCACTTACATTAATTGCTTTGAGAAAAGAGTTGATGTATATCCTATAAAGAACTCCCGTATGAATTGGATTAAATCGGTTTATCCTTGCAAATTCCAAAACCTATGTTTCTAGTGAATGTTGGATTATATTTGGAACCATAATTTCTTCTATTGATATTTACCATTTCATACTTGTTTGCTAGTTGATTTTGTTATTTGAATTTGTCATTAATCTTTGGAAAACACAAAAACATGATATATTGTAGCTTGGATAGTGATATAGATAGCTAGGTTACTAGTTGAATCTCTTACGCTGTTGCATTCCCTGTGGATTCGACTCGAATATACTATTCGATTATCATTGCATCCTCCTACCCTCAAAAGTAGGACGGATCAATTTTTGGCGCCGTTGCCGGGGACTGCTTAGTTTGAGTTTCAATAGTCGATTTGGTTATTGAGTTACTAATTCAAGCATTGTTTCTTTTAATTTTTGTTTTGTAGGTTTATGCACACAAGGTCCAAAGGAAGGCTCGTTCAACCTTTGATCTTGAATTTTGAAAGAAGGCATAGAAGAAGGAATTCTATTGAAGATCAAGAAATGGCTAACAATCAAGCAATGGAAGCTCTTATGAAAGAAATGGAAGAGTTTAGAGCGTAGAAGGATGAGCAAGAAAGAAGGGCAAATGAGGCTCAACCACCTCCTCTCAATCATATGTTCCAATCTCCAATGGAACAATTTCAAGGAGGAGAATGGGGGACGATCAATGCCAATAATTTTGAGCTCAAATCCGGGCTCATCCAAATGGTGAAGAGTGAGCAATTCGGTAGAAGTCCTATAGAAGATCCGAACGCCCACCTTGGTATGTTCCTTGATATTTGCGATACTATCAAACTTAATGGAGTTTCAAATGATGTTATCCGGATGACAATGTTCGGGTTTTCTCTACGGGACCGGGCCAAGGATTGGTATAAAGGACTAAACAAAGCTAACATTCAGACATGGGATGATCTATGCAAGACCTTCCTCTCTAAATACTTCCCACCATCCAAAGCTCAAAGGCTTATCTCCGATATTTCACACTTCTCTCAACAAGGTGATGAGACTTTGTTTGAAGCATGAGAGAGGTATAGAGAGCTTTTGAGGAAATGTCCTCAACATGGTTTCACGGAAGGTCAACAAATTACCACTTTTTATAGTGGTCTCACACCACACACAAGAAGCATCGTGGATGCTACTTCCGTAGGATGTCTAGTGAATCGAAATACTAAGGAAGCCTTAGGATTATTGAAGAGATGGCCGCCAATAGCTACCAATAGCCAATGGAGAGGGCCCCTTCTAGGAAGGTTGCTTCTATCGATGATGAGAAGTTTGATGCATTGGCAATGGAGGTTGCTAATATGAAGAAGCAATACGAAGAAGAGAGGAAAGTTCAATCTCAAACCCAAGTTCAAAGTGTTCATCAATATCAAGAGAACTTAGAGTCTAATGGAAGTGAAGACTTGAATTTTGTAAACCAAAGGCAATATGAAAATTTCAACAAATGGGGTTTCCAAGGACAACAAGGAGGATTCCAAGGAAGGCCACAAGGAGGAAATTCTTATGGTTATCAAGGAGGCTATCAAGCCTATAATCCAAACAACCGGAACCATCCTAACCTCTCTTACGGAAATCCTAACAATACTCAATTGCCACCTCCCGGATTCTCCGTCTCTCAAGGAGTTATTGAAGAATCAAAGAAAACATCTCCTTCTATTGAGCAACTTGTCCAACAAATGGCAAATCAACAAAGCTCATTTATCACACAAACCGGACAAAAAATGAGTGCATTGGAGAATTCTCTCACTTCTTTGACAAAGCAAGTGAAGATGATGGGGGGCCAAATAAGTCAAATGGCTAACCAAGCCACCACTCAACATACTCCGGGAAAGTTTCCAAGTAATACGGAGGTCAATCCAAAGAATCAATGCAATGCTATCACACTTAGGAGTGGAAGAGCCTATGAGAATCATGCTACATCCGGAAGTGGGAAAGAGGAAGTCTTTGTTGAAGATATACCATATGAGGAGTCTCCTACCAATGAAGAGAATTCAAGGAAAGAAGTTCAAGGAAAACCTCCTAAGGTGGTGCTAGTAGAGACTCCTCTCCCTACCAAGGATGTTATTACGAAGGCTCCATTCCCTCATCGTCTAGCCAAGCATAAGGTTGACGAAAAGTTGATGAGATTCTTGGAGATATTTAACAAAGTACAAATCAACATTCTCTTGCTTGATGCACTTCGAGATATGCCCGGATATGTGAAGTTCTTGAAGGATGCCGTTGCTAACAAGAGAAAGTTTGGTTCATTTGAAACAATTAGCCTAACGGAGGAGGTTAGTGCGGTAATTCAAAGGAAAATGCCTTTGAAAAAGAAGGATCCCGGAAGCTTCACAATAGCATGTGTAATTGGAGGGAAAAAGTTTGGAAATGTCCTATGTGACCTTGGAGCTAGCATCAATTTGATGCCATTGTCTAATTTAGGAGATTGGATATTGGGGAGATCAAACCTACTTCTATTTGTCTCCAAATGGCCGATCGTTCCATATCTTATGCTCAAGGAGTGGTTGAAGATGTGTTAGTGAAAGTTGAGGAGTTCATCTTCCCCGCGGACTTCGTTATCTTGGATATGCCGGAGGATAAGGATATGCCCCTCATTCTTGGGCGTCCTTTTCTAACAACCGGAAGTGCTCTTATTGATGTGCAAGATGGGAATCTTACATTTAGAGTTAATGAAGAGACCCTCACTCTTTCCATCTTTGATGCTATGAAGCGAGGAGATGACTCAACCTATGAGGAATGCAATTCAATCACCACCTTGCCTACATCTATGTCAAAGGATCTCACGGAAGAAATCATCGCTAATTCTTTCTATTCTTATTCTGATTTGGATGATGCTTGTGATGATTTGTTGGAGTCTATTGCTTATTTGGAAGCAAATCAAGGATCATTGAAGGATGAACTTCATTACCTTGATATCAACCAACCGGGGGAGAGTGGGAGTTTAACTAAAGTGGAATCTTCTTCAAACACTTCTCAAGAGTTGAAACCTCTTCCCGATCACCTAAGGTACGCCTTCCATGGTGATAATGACTTTTTTCCCATAATTGTGTCACAACACTTGTCAGAGTCCGAATTGGACAAGTTGTTGCATGTCCTTAGGGAGTTTAAAGATGTTATTGGTTGGTCTATTGATGATATCAAGGGTATTTGTCCATCTATATGCATGCATCGTATTCTATTGGAAGATGATTGTCGTCCCAAGGTTCAACCTCAAAGGAGGTTGAATCCGGTCTTGCAAGAGGTGGTGAGAAAAGAGGTGTTGAAGTTACTAGATGCAGGAATGATTTACGCCATCTCGGATAGTGAATGAGTGAGTCCTACCCAAGTTGTTCCGAAGAAAGGGGGGATGACTGTGGTCAAGAATGAGAATGATGAGACTATTGCTACAAGGGTTGCCATTGGATATCGAGTTTGTATCGATTATAGGGCTTTGAATTTGGCTACAAGGAAAGATCATTTCCCTTTGCCCTTTATAGATCAAATGTTGGATCGTTTGGTGGGCTATGAGTACTATTGCTTTCTTGATGGGTATTCTGGATACAACCAAATTGCCATAGCCCTGGAGGATCAACACAAGATGGCCTTTACATGCCCCTATGGAGTATTTGCTTATAGGAGGATGCCTTTTGGGTTGTGTAATGCTCCGGCCACTTTCCAAAGGTGCATGATGTCTATCTTTGGAGGTTTGATTGAAAATATTATGGAGGTATTCATGGATGATTTCTCGGTTTTTGGGAAGACCTTTGATTCTTGTTTGGATAATCTCACAAAGGTGTTGCAAAGGTGTAAGGACACTTCTCTTGTTTTGAATTGGGAGAAGTGCCACTTCATGGTTACAGATGGAATTGTGCTTGGGCATAAAGTTTCTAGAGATGGTTTGGAAGTTGATAGAGCCAAGATTGTTGCTATAGAGAAGCTTCCACCCCCTACAAATGTGAAATCAATCCGAAGCTTCCTTGGTCACGCGGGGTTCTATAGAAGATTCATTAAGGATTTTTTAAAGATCACAAAGCCACTTTGTGATCTCTTGCAAAAAGATATGAAGTTTGTATTTGATGAAGAATGTTTGAAAGCTTTTGAGACATTAAAGAAAGCCCTCATCTTTGCTCCTATTCTCTTCAAACCCAATTGGAGTGAATCTTTCATATTGAAGTGTGATGCAAGTGATTATGCTTTAGGAGTGGTTTTGGGGCAAATGAGAGATAAAGTGTTTCGGGTCATTCATTATGCTAGTAGAACCTTGGATGGTGCTCAAAAGAACTACACAACAACTGAAAGGGAATTCTTGGCCATTGTCTTTGCTTTTGACAAATTCCGGTCATATCTTGTTGGGAATCACACTATTGTCTATTCGGATCATATGGCTATACGACATCTCATGGCCAAGAAGGATGTAAAGCCTCGATTGATTCGTTGGATTCTCCTTCTACAAGAATTCGACATGGAGATTCGTGATAGAAGAGGAGTTGATAATGTGCTAGCCGATCACATGTCAAGGCTTGAAAATCCGGTTGAAGGTGAAGATTTGAGATTGAATATCAATGAGTGCTCCCGGATGAGAGAATCATGGTCTTGAAATGCAAGGATTCTTAGTTTGCCGATTTTGCTAATTATCTTGTGCTTCGAGAGTTGCCACCAAATCTCTCGGATTATCAAAAGGCCAAGTTCCTTAGAGATGTGAAGTTCTACTATTGGCAAGATCCATATTTATGGAGAAGATGTACCGATGGTCTTATTAGAAGATGTGTTATGGATGGTGAATGGCTCAAGATTATTGAAGATTGTCATGAGGGACCAAATGGGGGTCATTTTAGGGCAAATCGTACGGCTTGGAAGGTTTTTCAAAGTGGATTCTATTGGCCTTCGATTTTTAGGGATTGCCAATCATTTGTGAAGAATTGTGATAGGTGTCAAAGGATGAGGAATATCACAAAAAGGGATGAGATGCCTCAAAACATCATGGTCGAGGTTGAATTGTTTGATGTTTGGGGGATAGACTTCGTGGGACCATTCCCTAGTTCTTGTGGTTTTTCTTATATCCTTCTTGCTATTGAGTATGTTTCAATATGGGTCGAAGCCATTTCAACTTCGACTAGTGATTCCAAGGTTGTGATTAAGTTTTTGAAGAAAAACATATTAACTCGGTTCGGAACTCCAAGGGCATTGCTTAGTGATGGGGGGTCTCACTTCAATAATAAGTGGTTGGGAAGTGTTCTTGCTAAATATGGAGTGAAGCACAAGATTACCTCTCCTTATCATCCTCAAGCTAATGGTCAAGCGGAGCTTGCAAATCGGGAGATCAAGCAAATCTTGGAGAAGACAATCACTACTCGAAAAGATTGGGCAAAGAAACTTGATGATGCTTTGTGGGCCTATCGAACCGCCTATAAAACCCCCATTGGTATGTCTCCGTATCAACTTGTGTTCGGAAAGTCTTGTCACTTACCTTTGAAGATTGAACATAAGGCGTTTTGGGCTTTAAAGAAGATTAATCTTGAGTTTAAGGAGGCCGGAGTGAATAGGAAGAATCATCTTGTGGAGTTAGAGGAATGGAGAAACGAGGCTTATGAAAATTCTCGGATTTACAAGAAAAGAGCCAAGAAGTTTCATGATTTGGAGATTCGAAGCAAGGTGATCATTCCGGGTGATGAGGTTCTTCTCTTTAACTCTCTTCTTCGTCTTTTCCCCGGAAAACTCAAATCAAGGTGGACCGGTCCTTACATTGTGAGTAGGAGTTTCAAGAATGGCACATTTGAACTTCTAAAGAATGATGGTTCTACCTTCATTGTTAATGGACATCGACTCAAGCTCTATTTCAATTCGAAGAAGTTTAAGGAGGAGTCGACCATTCTTCTTAATGATGCTTGATTCGGAGGCTATGTCAAGCTAACGACGTAAAACAAAGCGCTAGTTGAGAGGCCCCTCAACACGTATCCTTTTCTTTTTTATTTCCTTTAGTTTTTATTTCATTTTTGATTTTTTTAGTCGTTTGTTACGTTTTTCGTTTCATTTTGAAGAAACCAATAATAAAAAAAAAAGAAAATTAAAAAAATTAAAAAATTAAAACATGCTTAGGGGGTCTCGATAGAGGGTCGGGAGTCGGCCCCTCCCGTTGGAAGGGCTGAAAAACGGCCCAAAATCGAGCGGGAAGAGGACGGCGGTCTGCCTGGCGGTTTGCCAAACTGCCGGGAATTGAGCACAAAACGCCGTGAGGGACAGAGATTTCGGCGGTCTGGGCGGCGGTCTGGCAGACCGCCGGTGACCTCCCAGACCGCCGCCACCCCTCCTTTCTTCCTTAACCTTATTTCTTTTCTTGAACCACCTCTTTCTTCATTTATTCCACTTTTTATTTTAAACATTGAAGAACATAGTCCATTTTCTCTCCAAATCCCAAATTTTCATCCACCAATTACTCTCAATTCACTTTGAATCAAGTTTAGTTCTTCCATAGGTCAATTACCCATCCCAAAACATGCATTTTGAACCAAGAAAATCACATTTTCACCCACATCTCCATAAAAAACGAAAATTCATTTTTCTTTTGAAAGAAGTGAAGTTCTTCAATTTCATTCAAGACATTGAGGTAATGAGTTCTATATTCTATCTTTATGAGTTTCTACTTATTTATATTAATTGGTATGTATGTCTTGCTTATCAAATTCATGAAAATGGGTAGAAATTCTTGCTAGGGTTTTGCTTGAATTTTGAAAATTCTTGAATGAAAAATGTGGTTTTGATCATGAATTGAATAGCATTAATTATTCTTTTTAGGATTTATGCTACATCAAGTCTTGAAATGTGCATTCTTTGATGGACCATATCTCTTATGCAATGCTTGATTCTTGAATATGATATTCATCTCTTGAATGCTTCATTGCTTGAAGAGGGTATGTTTTCATGGATTCTGGAGTTAGAAATATGAAGATTCATGGTTTAAGTCTCTTGATTTGAATTTCCATATGCATTTGAATTTATTTTCCCTTGGATATGCATGAATGGAGTGAGATGAATTTTTCTTGAACTTAGGGGAGTTTTGTTAATGATTTTCTTGGTGTTTGCTTGAAATTCACTTCTTGGAGTTTTAAAGGCAAAATGGGGGGGGTGATGGATAGGAACAAATGTGATTGTTTAAGTGAAAATTCATTGCTTCATTTCTTGAATCTTATTTTAAATTTTTCACTTGGTGTAGGGATAAAGGAGCCAAAGGAAAAAGGCCTTCTATGGCACCCACTAAAGCATTGGTAACCTACTCTAATAAGAGGAGAAAAGATGGCTCCTCTTCATCTCAACCATCGGAAACTCACAATCTACACTTGAATACTCATGAAGAAAGAGCCGCTTTTGCTAGTATAGTCACCAAAGGCATTGAAGAGACAAGATTTCCATCTTGTGAGGTATTGAAGGAATTTGGGCTTTATGAAAATGTGAAAGCCCTTTTTGATAATATTGGATGGGGAAATTTCCTTAATGAGCACGTTCAAGACCGGAGGACATATTCGAAGGTTGTACTTGAGATGTTAAGTACATTGGATACCTCCCATATGCACGTCATGAGGAGCATTGAATTCTAATTATTTGGAAGCAAGCATATGATGACATATGAGGAAATCGATAATGCCTTTGGTGTGCCACATGGAGGGGATCAACTCATTGATAGAGTGTTCGATGTAAAGGCCATTTGGAAGATGCTCGTGCCAAATTCGGAAGAGGGGTATAAATCCGGGTATTCAAAGTCAAATGAAGTGAGGAATCCGGTACTTAGGATGGTGTTGAAGATCATATCACACACTATCATTGCTAGAAGATAGAACACTTCGGTGAGGAATGATGATTTGTTTATCTTTCATGCTATGCTCACCGGGAGGAAAATATGTTTTTGTGATTTATTTCTTCCCCAATTGAAGAAGCATTCTCGAGGTGAAGTAGGAAAGATCAATATTGGAGGTATGCTCACTCCATTTGCAAGAAAGATAAAAGGAAACCTCGGTGGCTATCCTCCAATGGGAGGTGCTTTTCTCCTTGATTTTATCAAGCTCGGTACTTACGTTTCCTCAATTCTAGTACCCATCCTTATTACTTCCGAATCAATGGCAAGGAATTATACCCTCTTCCAAACCCTATGAGCATACTAGTTACAAATTTCAATGAAAGGGTAAATTGGTATTTGCATACTCCCTTACATAAGATGATCATGAGGGTTAGAATGTTCAAGCGAGGTGAAGGAGATGAGCATGCTCTTGGTGAAAGAGGCCGGGATGAGTTTGAAAGAGAACACCGGGGGGTAGAAGAAGAGGAAGGCATGGAGGATAATGATGATGAGTCTAGAAGGAATAATCAAGGTCCAAGTGATGTTTGCTACGATGAGAGGTTTGAGGCCCTTGAGGGTAGAATGGAAGGAATGGAGAATAACTTCAAAGCTTTGGATGCTCAAGTAACGGTGATGAGGAGGGAAGTGACTTCAATGAGAGTCACACAACTTGAAGAATTGGAAAGGAGTACAAGGATGGAGAAGCAAGCAACATCGATGATGGAGCTCTTGGAAAGCTTCCGGGATTACCAAATTGCTCAAGGGGCGACTTGGCCCCGACCACCACCATCATCATAGCTTGGAATGTTGTAAGTGTAATATAAATCTATTATATATCTTTCCCTCCAAACTAATTTTAGAATTTATTTTCTAAAATAAGTTTGGGGAAGGGGGGTAGGATAATGAATTTAAATTACTTTAAATTACTGTCATTTCATGTCTTGCTATTTTTCCATGTTTTGCTCTCTTGCTTTACACTCTTGTCTTAGTCTCTTAGTCTTTGCCTCTCATGTTTGATGTTGCTTGGCTTTAAAATTGTGGTTTGAGGTATTTTTGTGGTTTAATGGTATTTATTTGAGTGAGATTTGTTTGCTTGGATTGTGGATGAGAATTGTGGGTTGTTGACGTTGGGAAATGAATTTCTTTGATGATGAGTTTGAAGTTGTGGAATATTTTGAAGGATCTTGTGTTATTCGATGAATTTGTTTGATGGTTTTTGAATTTGTTTGAAAGTTTGTGTTTTATTTTGTGCATTTGGGGATGAATTAGGGTTAAATAAATATTTTTCATGAGTTTGTGGTTGAGTTGGTGGTTTTGAATGCGAAATTTTTAAGAAAGGAAAAATTTTAAGTGAATGAATGTTTGCATGCTTGAGTGTGAAATGATCGTGTTTATTTGCTCTAGTGTTTTCAAGTGAGATGCCGATGATTGATGAAAATGATGAAATATTTTAAAATTTTTCGAGTCAAAGTCAAGCATGATTAGATTACTTCACTTGAATGGCATGAAGGATTGATCTTAGGCACTTAGGCTCTAGACAAAAATATTACATGTTTGCATGATTAGGAGATAATCTTAGGCCATCATTGCATAGCCCATTTTCCCTAAACATTAACCTATCTTTCATTACCATTGTTGTCCCATTTTGAGCCTTGAATAGAGCCTTTTCTTCTTGAACCGGACGATAGGGGGTGAAGGATGGTTAAGGGAACCTTGGTGGAAGTTGAAAATTCATAAGAGATGTTGGGTGATGGTGAAGAGTTTAGAGAATTGTTTTGGATTGAAAGGATACTCCTATGCGCTCTAAAGTTAGTAAAGAAAAGAATAAGAACAATGTTCTTATTAAAAAAAAAAAAAAAAAAAAGAGAGGTAAGAACAAAGTTCTTACAAGAAAAAGAGAAGAATAAGAGCATAATGGACGTTTCTTTAGATATTTGGTAGAAGCTTGGAATCCATTAGCTAAAAAGGGGTTAGATAAGGTGGAAGATGAAGAAATTCATACTTTAGAGAAGTGAAGAAAAGAGGTGAATGAGCTTAGATGAAGATTTAAGCCACTTAGCCTAAAAAATTACCTACCTTAACCAATGTCCCTACATTACAAGCTTAAGAAAGACCTTTTTCATCCTAATTTGTGCATGCATTGTAGTATTAGAAACTTGAGTTGATAGGCAAGCTTATGGTTAAAGTTATGTATTGCATGATTTCGATGAGTGCTTACCTTTTCCATATATTGAGTGATCAAGTGATACACACGTTTTTTTTGTGAGGTCTAGAGTCGAATGTGTTTAGGTAATTGAGTTCTATGCTAGAATAGTGAGTAATTTCATGAGTGTTTGGCTTGACTTGATGATTTCCTTGAGTTTAAATGGTTTTGAAGTGAAATGAGGCATCGATGAACTTGAAATGCACACTCCATACGTGTTAACTATTTTGATTGTTCGTTTCATTGTTCGGGATGAACAATGGCTTAAGTTTGCGGGAGTGATGAACACGTATTTTATGTGCATGTTGAATGAGTTTTGCAAGTGTTTAAGTCTCGATTTGGGTGCTTAAGTGTTAGAAATGCTAGGGTTTCTTAACTTGTAGCATACATTCTATTTTTTCTCGTTTCTTTTCAGTTTTCGATCCATTTTTGTAAGAATTGGAAAGAGCATTCATGTGACTAAGGATCGAAGGCTGGAAATGAGAAAGAGTCAAGTTTGATTAGGGCGAAACCTCGGTTAAGAATGTGGAATTTGAATTTATAAAGTTAGGGTTTCACTCGTTCAAGTTTGTTTATGTTTTCCTCGTTCTCTCGAGTCTATTTGTGTCTGTTTGCAGGTTCATGGAGAACTCATTTGGTCAAATTGATCATTCCATGTCGAAGATGAGTTCGTTAGGAAGCCGTAGCAAAAAGCGTTCATAAATCGGAGTTCGTACGAGAGAGAACGGGCGAAAACGGGGAAGGCGCGCAAAAGAGAAGACGGAGTTGACCGGTCAAAGAAGGAGGGCCGGCGGCCTGACCAGCGGTCTGCCAGACCGCCGGCCAAGCTGCCGAACTGCCGGCCATTGTACAGAGAATTCGGCGGTCTGCCAGACCGCCGGCGAGCCACCAGACCGCCGGTTGGCCGGAATTCCTCAACTTAAGGGGCAAGTTCGGCTCGCCCAAACTCGCCCCGGTTCGTCCCGTTTTGCTCCGATTCGACTCAAACTAGATTTTCAATATATTTAATCCTAGAATTCACCCCATTTGGATATCTTTTGATATATTTTATTCCCCCAAGAACCCTAGAATATTTTCTCTCTTTCCTTTTTAGTATTTTGAAGATTGTTGAAGCTATACTTTGTGGATTTACAATTGAAGACCATCTTCTTCTTCCTTATTAAATTCTCTTTCTTTTAAGCATGATTTTATTTACTTTCTATGGTTTATTTCCTTTAATTCTGTCTAGCTAATTTCCTTTTGGTTTCAAATATATGAAGACATGATATAGATTAATAGGTTTTTAGATATTGTAGTTGGATTTGCCTTCTAATTCATATGTCTTGTGATTTGGGACTTGATTTTATTGCATGAGTGATTGGCCATCATATAGTGCATACAAGGTGTTTGGTTAAATGCTTAGTAGGCTTTAGTTCATAACACTTGGCATTAAACCACAACATATTGGTAATTCTTGCTAATAGGAGATTCTAGATAACTAATTGAGCTATTGGGAGTTGATTTATGCATCTTGAGACCTAGCGGAGATAGATGTCATAGGTTAATCCACTTACATTGATTACTTTGAGAAAAGAGTTGATGTAAATCCTATAAAGAACTCCCGTATGAATTGGATTAAACCAGTTTATCCTTGCAAATTCCAAAATCTATGTTTCTAGTGAATGCTGGATTATATTTGGAACCATAATTTCTTATATTGATATTTACCATTTCATACTTGTTTGCTAGTTGATTTTGTTATTTGAATTTGTCATTAATCTTTGGAAAACACAAAAACATGATATATTGTAGCTTGGATAGTGATATAGATAGCTAGGTTACTAGTTGAATCTCTTACGCTGTTGCATTCCCTGTGGATTCGACTCGAATATACTATTCGATTATCATTGCATCCTCCTACCCTCAAAAGTAGGGCGGATCAGCTATTAGGCAATGGAAGGATGTGATAAAGAAGAATATTCAACACATAGAAGAGACGGCGGCTTTCGAAGAATATGTGGTTGAGGACCTGATTTGCTTAGAGCCTTAAAGAGAGTACTACACAGAAGAGACAACGGCTCTAGAATAGTAACATATTTGTTCTATGCCGCTATTATGTACCTCGATTTGTACCTTGCATATTCTTCAATCCATACAAGATATAGCTACCTTTTTTATCAAACTAATGTGTGATTTCTATAATGATTGTATACGTGGATTCTTATCATCATAGTGCCTTATGATATGTTGCTAGAGTTGAATTAAAAGCTAGCCTGAGAGACTTACCATCAAAGATCTCAGGTTTTCTCTATTCCATCATTTTATAGTTTAGTAACTTTAATTGAAATTGAAATATATTACCATATAAAAATCTAAGCGTGAGGGAAGGAGGATTAGTTAAAATGGAATTGAGGTTGAAGTTCATCCTAATTTTAAATATTTCTTTGGTTCAGGTTTATTGTTTGGGATCTAAAAATTGCTGACATAAGCCATTTTATGTTATTTGGGTGCTTTTGTCAGTTGTGGTTATGGTATGATATTGATGCTAGATTTGTGATAGTCTACTTTGTGTTATACACTTGAAAGCCTATTATGAGAGCATTATATTAAAAACAACAGAGCCTATTAAGACAATTATACACCTGGTCTTTGATGCAGGTTTTGTATAATAGAAGGGACTGAGACGGTTCAGGATTTTGCAAAAATGGAATCTCAGGAGATTCAGGATAACATCCGAAGTCGAAGAAATAAAATATTTTTGTGAATGGAAGAGGTCAATCTTCTTCGATCTGCAGAAATTTAGTAGTAACTGTTTTTCAAAATAAATTATAGACTTTGACATATTGATTTTATTTGTCTTTAATTGAGAAATTAATGTTTCGTAAAGAAACTGCGATTCATTTTGTTGAATTTAGAATCTCATATTCGTTATTTCCTTTTTGTTTGAAGCTCTGATGTATTCTGTGATGCTATGATAAAATTGATGAATCTGCAGTATACTTTAGCTGGAAATGAACAAGCTCTGAAGATGACGATTTGCATGGCTGGTTACTTCTACAATTGCGTGCGGAACATGATCTGCTAAGCACACGGTCAAGAGGCACCATTATTTATTTTTATTTTTATTTTTAGATGATTTTTCTAGTAGTTGATTTTTATTTTTAGATGAAGATAACATCTGACAAGAAAAACTCCCTTATTTATTGATTAGAATAAGGAAGTGATATCGTTTAGAGTAGAATCAAATGTCTATTTGATTTCTACGAGCTCCATTTATTTAGTGAAGTCGATTAAGTATTCAATTCAAGATACTGATTGGATAAAATATTAAAATTCTCTATTACCTTACCAGAGAATTATTAAGTTAAGCATTTCAATTAAATATTACTCTCAGCCCAATTAGTATCAATTAAGTTAGAAATTTTGAGGCAAACACATTACACATTTGCTTTGATCAATATATATAAGCCCTGAAAATATTAAATAATTAAATAAAAGAAAGTGTTGAAACGGGAACTGTTCATTACATCAGAACTTACAATTATTGAGAGCAGGTCTAGTACAAAAGAAATACAAAATGTGTGGATAACACAACAACTTAGAACATGAGTTAATGCAAAGTAGAAGATTTCAAACGCTGCATGGCCGAATAGAAGAAAAAGGTTAGAAACAACATGCTAAGTTTGAAAATTGATAAGCCTCATAATTAGGCTTGAATAATCTGCATAACAAAGAAAAGAACTGTCATGCTACAATCCCTTAAAACAATAAATGAGAAAGACAATGAACAATAAATAAAATAGAAAGAAAACAAAAAATAGGAGACGAGTAGACGGGATGATTCAAATCTCTGCCAAAAAAAAAGCCTAAAGAAATGCAAGATCAAAGTCTTAAAAACACAACAAACCGATCCCTTAGAACCTGGGATTATAATCTTCAACAGTAGCAAGAAGCGTTCTTCAAACCAGCTTTTTTAAACCAACCCTCATCAATGCAATCTATTCACATCTCAAACTTTCAGCTATAAGAACACATCTCACAATCATTCACCCTCACACCAACATACGCAAAACATAAAAGAAGAAAAGAAAAGAATAGAATAGAGAGAAAGAAAGGAAAGCAGAAAATCTGAGGGAGAAAAGTTGGGACAGCAGCAAGGGGGAAGAAAAAGGAAGGAGAAAAGGACGTGGCTTAATTGTAGCGGTCAGCTCACCACCATCTCGAGTGCAATTAGGCTCTTCCAGCGATCTAAAGCAGGTTCCGGTATTCTACGAAAAGCTCGATGGGTGGCTTTAGCTGCGTGTGTTAATTATCTCTGGTATGCACGCAATTTACTTATTCATGAGGATAAACCTTTTATTGTGAAGGAGGTGGTCAAAAACATTCAAGAAGATGTGTATCGTGTACTGTATTCTTTGTTTCCTGTGGAGGCTGTGATGTCCCACATGAGCCTAAATACTAGATGATGCATTTTCTTTGTCTGTTTATGTTTTCTTGTTTCGCTGCTGGTGGCTCTGTGTTGGTTTCAGGTCCTTGGACACACAGCTTCACTCCTTTTGTGGATACTTGCTGCTGCAGCTGCATCTTTGCTGGTCCTTGGGAGTGGCTTTGCTGCTGCTGGACATCACTTCGTTTGCTGGACTTCATTTTCTAAGGAGCTGCTGTACTTTTTATTGCTATTCGCTCTTGTTGAGCCACTGTTCGCATCTGATGTTGGGCATCACTTCCTCGTTTGCTGCTGTTCTTTTCTCTTCAACTGCTGAAGAACAACTATTGGCTGCGACCTCGTCTTCACTTTGCTGCTGCTGCACTGTCCCATTCTCAGTTCTGAGGGTTGTAACTGTTTTTGTGCTTTTATTTCTTCACTTGACCACCTGTCTTGGCCCGGTTTTGGCGTTTCTTTTTTAACTTTGTTTTTCTCCTCGGTTTCACTCAAGGAAGGCGACCTTCCTTGGTGTCACCTGAGTCCGGTGTAACCCCACTGTGGGAATTTCCTCATTTTTATTTTAATGCAATTTATTTTCAAAAAAAAAAGAAAGTGGGCTCATTCTCAATTTACATCAATCAAACAAACCTTTCTTCGAGGTACTAATGATCGAACACCTATTTTCTTTCATTTAAGAAGCATGCTATCCTAGAATATACACTACACAATCAAGCATGTTAAATCATAAGAAAATACATAGTATGAAAGCATGATTTTTGTTTAAGCCTATAACTCTAAAAAAGCATGTTAAAACCTAAAGATCATAAACCTAAGACTAAGAATCAGCATGCTCAAATTAGGATAACAAATATTATTATTAAGTAGCCAAACTCTATGTCTAACCACAGAAAAAGAGAGTATAAAAAGCAAGATTGAGTTGGAATTTATAATGCATGCTTAGAAACTAATTTCAATTGTAGTTTAAAACATGTATGCTATCAAATTAATTTCTAAAATCAAAAGCATAAACTGCAACTTGAATGCTTTTAAAATCAGTTTATTAAGAGACACCTCTATATTAAAAGAACTAAAAGAAAAATAGAGTTAATATTCACTTATTGAAGCATAATAGAAACTCAAACTTTTTACTGCAACTCAGTTACTTATTTGTTCTTTACAATAATTAGAAAACAAACTAGAAAGCTAGCTATTTCTTGCTCAAATCAGAAAATACAGAACAAGAACCAGAATTTAGAGCATGACATAAAGAACATGACTAAACAGAACACAGAAACACTTCCTAAGCCCGTCTACAATTAAAATTTGAGCATAACAGAAACCGAACATAGAAATAATCGGGCTTTCAACAGGGCGTCTTTCTCTTCTTCTATCTGGAGATCCCCCTGTACAGGGGAAAAATGAAGACTGACCTCTTCCTTGACCTCAGACAGAGAATGAGTGCGCGTAGTCACAGCTGGTCTCACCGACATCTCAATTTCGGTGGTAGACTAGCTCTCGTCAAGAGCACGCTCAGTACGATCCCCTTGCACTATCTTCAGGTTATGGAACCCATGAAGAAAGCTATCCCCATGCTTGAGCAGGTCATGGCCCGGTTCCTCTGGAACTTGACTGAGAACTCTCAGAAGGCCCACTGGATTGCTTAGAAAAAGATCTGTCACCCAGTCGATGAAGGTGGGCTTGGGCTTGGGCTTGGGCTTCGCCGTCTTGGCGACTTAGTCTTGGCTTTTAGCTTAAAGTTGTGGTGGTGGTTTCGTGCTCAGGATTCTCTTTGGGCCCAGTTCATTTCTTCCAAGTATGGTCACCCCCATTTTCTTGGACTTGGGCCTCTTCATTCCTATCATAGTCCTACCTAGAGGTGCCTCTGTAGAGATGGCGCTCTAGCCCAACAGCATATTCGTTGGATCTTGGGGTCTGGGCGGTCAGTTTTTGGCATGATATCTGGTTTGGGATGCCCCGTTGTCTGATTTATGTCATGATATACATCTTGCTAACGTGCCTGTGTCTCATTTTCATCATCATCATTCTTGGCATGTTCATGCATTGCATGCATACATTCATGATTTTCATATTGCCGTGGAGCTTGTTGATTCCTTCAGCCAGACACCGGTCTTGTGGGGAGAGTGGGACGTCATGCGGTGGAATTTGACCCCCCATGGTGTGTTTTCATTATCTTCTGCCTGGGAGGAGGTTCGGCAGAGGTCCCATCGCCAGCCCCTTCTCCGTGCTTTATGGAATGATTGTCTCACCCCAAACATCTCTTTCTTTTTGTGGCGCCTTTTACACCATCGTATCCCGATTGACGCCTTGGTCCAGTCACGGGGTACTCATATCACATCCATGTGTCCTTGTTGTCCTCAGTCTCCTCACGTTGAGTCCTTCTCTCACCTCTTTCTTTTGGGGGATATTGTGAAGGAAGTTTGGATGAACTTTGCACATTGGTTTCACATCACACCACCACTCACCACCGATATTGCACATGCACTCTCCGTTTGGAGAAATCACACACCACAGACCTCACACACTACACGACCACACACCACTTTTTTGATTCCATGCCTTATACTATGGTTCATCTGGACGGAAAGGAACAACCACAATGATGCAGCCCGTAGATTGTGGATTTCACTTTATGAGCCAAGGATTAAAGATGATATGGGCTAAAGAGTGAAGATATTATTTATTAGTTTATTTAGTTGAATATTTTTATTATTTTCGGATTTTATTAATATTCTAGTTGGTAGGATTATTTTCAGCATTATTTTGGTAATTTTATTCCTTTTTAAACTAGGATTTGGTTTGGTATATTATAGGATAAGTTTTTAACTAGTTTCTTTATAGAATTAGGACTTTTTGAAGCCTATAAATATGACCTTTATGTAATGCACGAAAATTAGACTTTTGATGAATATATTTTGGTGAGTTTATCTCTCTCTTTTAGAGAATTTCAAAAATTCTCTTTGTTCGTCCAAGACGAACGTTTATCCGGCGAATCAATCGAGTTCATCACCCTCGTTTGTGTGTCATTCATTGTCCCCGAGTTGCTAAGGCAATACCACGTTGGGGTATAGGGAGATAATTCTTGCCTATATTACTTCTTGGATTCGATCTTAGAGGTTTTGGGATTTTCCATCTTTATCTATCGAGTCTTCCGCTTGCGTGTTGAATTACGAATCGAGCAAGGTTCGTATCACACAAGCACCGTGGAGTTCCTTTCCTTGCTTCTCACATTATTTTGCAGGTGATCCAGCATCTCCGGCTCTTGGTTATGGCCAAGAAGCTCGCCCCCTCACAGTGGTGCGATTGCTCTCCGCAAGTCGATTTCATGCCATATTCTGCCCTGTGAGGCGGCCCCTATGGTCGACGCCGGTTCTCTGGCGCCCGCCACCAGCCTTCTGGGTGAAGCTGAGCACAGATGGTTCTTTTGACAGAGTGCACATGAGAGCTGCCGGTGGAGGTTTGGTTCGTGACCACCGTGCTTCGCTCCTGTCGGCTTTCAGCATGCCTCTCCAGGCAGCCTCGAGCTTCGATGCAGAGCTCCAGGCTATCTATCATGGCCTTCTCATCGCCTCCCAGCATTCCTCGCATGTGTGGATCAAGCTCGACGCTGCTGCTGTCGTGGCCCTGCTCTCCTCTGATCGCCATGGATCCGGGCTCACACGTATCACTATCACCCGGATCCGTCTCCTGATCAGAGAGTTACAGGTTAGGATCTCTCACACTCATCGGGAGGGCAATCGCCCGGCCGATTTCATGGCACGCCTCGGTCATCGGCTTCAGACGATGACCACTTTCAATGCCAGCTCAGCCCCGAGGCCTTTTTTTGTTCCTGGTTAGGATGGACCAGCTTGGTTATCCTAATTTCAGGCTGCACAGTTAGATATTAGTGCATCTTTTTTTGTCGAGCTCCATTCTTTATCATTAGTTCGTTTGTATAAATGCCCCCTTGAGTGGGTTTTTTGTTTTAGGTGATCAGGTTGTACTTTGGGGGATGAGCACTTTTGATTTATCCTCACCACAAATTATGTTCTTCCCCCGTAAGAGGTTGATTATATATATATATCTGTTATTTCAAAAAAAAAAAAAAGAACATAGAAATAATTCCTAAAAATCTATAACTTCACCACAATACAAGAAAAATTCTAAGCCATCGGAACAAATCAAATTTCAGATTCGTGTTTTCATTTACATATATAATAATAATAATTAAAAAAAAGAAAGAGAAAAGGGAATAATCTAAAGTGAGGAGGTTAGCGAAAGTACTGAAACGAGGGAGGACCCCTCGATGGCGTTGGAAGGCAGCGGCCAAGACAGCAACTGCAATGACGGCGACTCCCAGAGACGGCGACCTCGGCGGAGCTGCAGCAGATTCTCTCTGGAGACCTGCGAAGGGGAGAGATTAAGAACAAAAATAAATAAATGATTAAATAAAAGGGAGAGAGGGGCGAGAGTTATTCGAGCAGAAGGCCTTCGACCCTCCGGCAGAGCCATGGATGCGACGGCAAAACATCAACGGCGGTGGCGAGACTCCAGCAGCAGCCCGAACACGACGACGACGTGAAGAAAGAAAGGGAGAACAGATATGAGGAGAGAAGAGAAAAAGGGAGAGAAGAAAGAGAGAGAGGAGAGATCGGCGCTGGCAGAGCCGCGTCGCCGGAAGAGAATCGAGAGAGAGGGAACATCGATTTAGAGGTCTAAGAAAGAAGAATTGAAAACCAAAATTAAATGAAAAGGGAATGGGGGTGATGCGTCTGGAGTAAGGATTTGGTTCCGGGTTAAGAAATCAATTGGGTTGAGTATTGAGTTGGGCCGATTTAATTAATTCGGATTGGCCAGATTTTAATTACGTTTGGGCTGAGAATTTAATTAGTTGGGTTGTTTCAATTAATCATGAAAATAATATTAATCAATGTTTAATTAATTACACTTAGCCCAAATAAGAGCCCGAGAAGTTTTACGATTCTGTTGATTAAATCAACAAGTTTCGAATCCAATTAAATAATGGGACTTCTAATCAATATCAATATAATATATATATATATATATATATATATATATATATATTATACGTTTCGTTGCGGATTCGAAGCATCACGTTAATTCATATGCTTACGTGGCATCACCTACAACTTCTATTCTTATTTATCTAAAATCTATATATTTATAAATATTAATATTAATTATACTAATATATCTATCTATGATAGGATACGGCCTAGCTTAGGCCCAAGCATCAGGCCCAATATAATTGGGCCCCGACAGTTAAGCTCGGCCTACGCAGCTCGACCCAACTAAGAGAAACTTCTTCACCAAGATAATCAAGACTCCTACATCGACTACAACTCAAACTCCAAGAGAGATATAGAAGCTAGGTGTCTATCCCTAATAAGAGGATCAAGCCAGAGTCCAAATAGGAGAAGACTTTGTATTATAGTCAAACTCCATGTAATTACCTATAAATAGGAGTTTAGAATAGATTGAGAGAGAGAAACAATCTTGTAATCACTACTCATATAAGCAATAAAGATCCATACCTGATCCACCCTCACTTTAGGGGTGAGGGAGATGCAATATTAATCGATTGAGTAATCGAGTCGAACCACAAAGAATGCTATGGCGTGAGAATTTCAACTAGTAATCTAGCTATTTAACTACTATCCAAGCTACCGAATGTCATGTTTTTGTGTTTTCTATAAACTAATAATCAAATGAAATGACAATTAATCAAGAAACAAATAAGTAACAAACGATTGAAATTAATAAGATAAAGTATGGTTCCAAATATAATCCGACTTTCACTAGAGAAATAGGTTTTGGAATTTGCAAGGATAAACCGATTTAATCTAATTCATACGAGAGTTCTTTATAGGATATACACCAACTCTTTTCTCAAGCAATTAATGTAAGTAGATTAACCTATGACATCTATCTCCGCTAGGTCTCAAGATGCATAAATCAACTCCAAATAGCTTAATTAATATCTAGAATCTCCTATTAGCAAGAATTACTAACATGTTGTGATTTGATGCCAAGTGTTATGAACTAAAGCCTACTATGCATTTAATCAAAAACCTTGTATGCACTCAATGATGGCCAATCAATCATGCAATAAAATTAAGTCCCAAACCACAAGACATATGAATTAGAAGGCAAATCCAACTACAATATCCAAAAACCTATTAATCTAGATCATGTCTTCATATATTTGAAACCAAAGGAAATTTAGCTAGACATAATTAAAGAAATTAAACCATAGAAAACAATTGAAATCATGCTTAAAAGATAGAGAATTTAAAGAGGAAGAAGAAAATGGTCTTCAATTGCAAATCCAACCAATGTAGCTCCAACAATCTTCAAAATACTAAAAAGGAAAGAGGGAAATGTAACTAGGGTTCTAGAATATTAAAGTGTGTAAACATTACATCAAAAAGGGAATAATTTGGGGTTAAATACATTGAAAATCGTGTTTGGGTCAAACCGGGATGAAATGGGACGAAACGGTGCGAACCGGGAGCTTTCTCGCGCAACCGGCGGTCCATGGGAGGGGCACCGGCGGTCCAGTCTGAACCACTGGCCTCTCTGTGGTGTTCGGCGGCCTGGGTACAGTGAACCGGCGGCCCAATGGACCGCCGGTTTGGGTCGCCGATTTGCCGCCCATCCGTCCTCTCTTGCACAATGTTTTCGTTTTCGCTCGTTCTCTCTCGTCCGAACTCCGATTCTCGATCCACTTTTTGCTACGGCTTCCTAACAAACTCCTCTTCAGCATGGAATGATCAAAGTTGCCAAATGAGTTCTTCGTAAACCTGCAAAAGGACACAAAGAGACTCGAGAGAACGAGGAAAACATAAATGAACTTGAACTAGAAAAAAGCTAACTTTATAAATTCAAATTCCACATTCTTACAAAAATGGATCGAAAACCGAAAAGAAACGAGAAAAGTAGAATGTATGCTACAAGTTAAGAAACCCTAGCATTTCTAACCTTTAAGCACATGAATCGAGACTTAAACACACGCAAAACACACTCACATGCACATAAAATACGTGTTAATCACTCCCCCAAACTTAAGCCATTGTTCGTCCCGAACAATGAAACGAACAATCAAAACACTTAACACATATGGGATGTGCATTTCAAGTTCATCGATGCCTCATTTCTATTCAAAACCATTTAAACTCAAGGAATTCATCAAGTCAAACCAAACACTCATGAAATTACTCACTCTCCTAGCATAGGACTCAATCACCTAAACACATTCGACTCTAGACCTCACAAGAAACATGTGGATCACTCGATCACTCAATATATGGAAAAGGTAAGCACTCATCGAAATCATGCAATACATAACTTTGACCATAAGCTTGCCTATCAACTCAAGTTTCTAATACTACAATGCATGCACAAATTAGGATCAAAGAGGTCTTTATTAAGCTTGTAATGTAGGGACATTGGTTAAGGTAGGGAATTTTAGGCTAAGTGGCTTAAATCTTCATCTAAGCTCCTTCACCTCTTTTCTTCACTTCTCTATGTATGAATTTCTTCATCTTCCACCTTATCCAATCCCTTTTTATTAAATGAAACCCCAAGCTTCTACAAAATCTAAAGAAACACTCCTTTATGCTCTTATTCTTTTTTTTTTCTTTTTTTTTTCTTTTTTTTCAATAAGAACTTTGTTCTTATGTTTTTCTTTTCTAACAATGAGCTTATAGGAGTATTATTTCAACTCAAAGCCAATCTCAAGACCCTTCACCATCACCCATCATTTTTCATGAATTTTCAAATTTCACCAAGGTTCCCTTAACCATCCTTCACCCCCTATCATCCGGTTCAAGAAGAAAAGATTCTTTTCAAGGCTCAAAATGGGACGAAAATGGTAATAAAAGATAGGTTAGTGTTTAGGGAAAATGGGCTATGCAATGATGGCCTATGATCATCTCCTAATCATGCAAACATGTAATATTTCTAATTAGAGTATCAAGGCAAGTTCTAGTAAAGAATATGCAATGCAAGATCAAGCTCTCAAGAAAGGATATTACTATGTAAAATGCATAGTTTAAGGCTCAAAATCCTCTCAAGCTTTTTGTCTAGAGCCTAAGTGCCTAAGATCAATTCTTCATGCCATTCAAGTGAAGTAATCTAATCATGCTTGACTTTGACTCGAAAAATTTCAAAATATTTCATCATTTTCATCAATCATCGGCATCTCACTTGAAAACACTAGAGCAAATGGATACGATCATTTCTCACTCAAGCATGCAAACATTCATTCACTTAAAATTTTTCCTTTCTTAAAAATTTCGCATTCAAAACCACAAGCTCAACCACAAACTCATGAAAAATATTCATTTAACCCTAATTCATCCCCAAATGCACAAAATAAAACACAAACTTTCGAACAAATTCAAAAACCATCAAACAAATTCATCGAATAACACAAGATCCTTCAAAATATCCCACCACTCAAACTCATCACCAAACAAATTCCTCTCCCACAATCAACAATCAAACATCTTCCTCCACAATCCAAGCAAACATATATCAATCAAGTAGACACAATCAAACCACAAGAGTGATATCAAATCACACTTTCAAGCCAATCAAGAGAGACAACACCCAAAACAAGAAGCAAAGAAGTAAAAGCAAAAGAGCAAAAGGCAAGCATAATTAAAAGAATTGACAAGCATAAGATATAAGTAATTTAAATTCATTATCCTACCCCCCTCCCCCAAACTTATTTTAGAAAATAAATTCTAAAATTAGTTTGGAGGGAAATATATATAATGAATTTAAATTACACTTACAACTTCTCCAAGCTATTGCGGGGGTGGCCTTGGCCAAGTGCCACCTTGGCCAATGTGATACTCCCGAAAGCTCTCAAGGAGTGCTTCTATTCTCTCGCTCCTTTGTGCTTCTTCTAGTTGAGTAAGCCGCATGGAGGTCACCTCTTGCCTCATCACCGTGACTTGTGCCTCTAAGTTCTTGAATCCACCTTCCATATTGGACATTCGATCTTCAAGAGCATAGAATTTTTCATCATATAATGGTTCACTTGAACCTTGCTCATTGTCAAAATTCTCCTCCTCCATTTCTTCATCTTCATCATCCCCTCGGTCTCTTTCAACACTTCTTCCATTAAGTGAATATTCACTTCCTTCACCTTGGTTGAAGATCCTTTCTCTCATAATCCGGGTGTGCTCATGGGTATCCATATACCAATTCATCCTCTCATAAAAATCCGTGACCAAAATGTTCATAGCATTTGGTAGAGGATAATTTTCATCCTTGGAAATGCGGAAGTAGTAAGGCGGGGAGCTTGAGTGAAGGAATCTTAAGCATCGAAGCTTGACAAAGTTGAGGAGAAAATCGCCTATCATAGGAGTGTAGCCATTGAGATTAGGTCGAATCTTCCTTGCGATTGGAGTGAGCATGCCTCCAATAATGCATTTTCCAACTTCACCTTTGGCATGCTTCTTCACTTGGTTGAGAAAGAAATCACAAAAACTTATGCTTTTCTTGGTAAGCATAGCATGTAAGATAAACAAATCATCATTTCTCACCGATGTGTTCTCACTCCTTGCCATGACGGTGTGTGCTATAATCTTCAATACCATTCTCAACACCGGATTCCTAACCTCATTTGACTTTGAGAATCCCGCCTTAAATCCTTCCACCGCATTTGGAACAAGGGTACGCCAAATGGCTTGTACATTGAAATCTTTATCCACTATGCGATCACCATCATGAGGGAAGTTGAAGGCATTATCAATGTGTAGGTAGCTCATCGTGTGCTTCTCTCCAAAGAGTTGAAATTTGATTGATTTGTTGATGTGCATGAATTCTCCATCAAATGTGCTTAGCATCTCTAAAACAATCTTCTCATAAGTCCGCCTATCTTGATTCTCACCATCTATAAGGCTTCCCCAACCAATGTTATCGAAAAGCTCCTTCACATTATCATAGAGACTGAGGGATTCCAAAACTTCCTTGGAAGGGAACCTTGTGACCTCAATTTTCTTGGTAACAAGACTTGTGAAAGCGGCCATTTCCTCATTGTTGCTCAAGTGTAAATCATAAGATTCCGGGATCTTTAGATTGTTGCTTGATGTAGTGGACGATGGTCGAGATGAGGAAGAGCCATCTTTCTTTCTCTTATGTGAATAGGTAACCAAGGCCTTAGGAGCCTTTTCTTTTCCTTTAGCTCCTTGATTCCTAAAGAAGTGAGAAAATTCAAGTAAGATTCAACAATTCAAGTTATGAACCATCAAGCAACAATCACCCATCATCTATCCATTACCCCCCACTTTGGCTTTTATACATTCAAGAAATGAAACTTCAAACCAAATCAAGCATTTCATCATGCAAGCCCCACAAGTCCAAAGAAGATTCATCTCAATTCATTCATTCATTTCCAAATGAAGAAATGAATTCAAAGGCATATTGAAATTCAACTCAAGAGACTTAAACAATGAATTCTCATATTTCAAACTCAAGAGTTTATGAAATCATCACCTCTTCCAACAATGAACACTCAAAAAATGAATTTTCTATCCAAGAATCCATCATATATATGCATCCATTCCTTAATCCCACAATGAATTCAGGAATATCCAAATTCATACCAAATTTTCTCCAATGCATAAAGAGACAAAATTTGTATAAAAATTCATGCCCAAGATTATCTCTATCATGCTTCCTAAAAAGAATAATCAAGGATTCCAATTCATACCAAATATCACATTTTTCATTCAAGAATTCTTCAAGATTTCAAGAAAAACCCTAGCAAAAATTTCTACTTAATTCATGAATTTACTAAGCAAATCAAGCATATCAATTCATAGAAACCAAGTAGGAACTCATAAAAACAAGGATATGAATCTCATTACCTCATTATCTTGAAGAATGGAGAAGAAATTCAAACTTCCACAAAGAAAAATGAATTTTCATTTTTTAGTAAAAAAGTGGCTAAAAATGTGAAATTTTTGGTTCAAAATGTGGGTTTTGTGATGGGTAATGGACCTATGGAAGGATTTAGCTTGATTCCAAGACCTTTAATTTGGTATAAAAATTATAAAAATCCGAGAACAAACGATCAAGTTATGACAATTTAAAGTTTTAGAATTTAAATTATATTGGGATATGTGCTGAAAAGTAAAAAGTGAGTGGCTGGTGAGATTTAATTATATAAAATTAAGTGTAATAAGGGAGTGTTAATTATTTCCCAAAAAGGAAAGGTGTCAAACATAGTGAGACGGCCCAAAAAGGAAAAGGTGTCAAAAATAGCGAGATGGAGGGAGTAAATAAATATTTTTGCATGTAATTCTAGTATTTGGGCGGTTGAAAATGGGTTTTGGAGGGAAATATCATGCAGCTACAGTGAATGACTACTCTGTTTTCTTAAAGTAAGATTTTGAGGGGATTCTAAGAGCTAAGAAGCTTGTGCATCGTATAATGTCCTTGCTCATGCTTCTGAATTTGGGATTTTATATATATATATATATATATAAGATCAAATAAAAAACACTCTTTCAGTAAGAAATAAAAAATAATCAACACCATATATTTCATAAGATGTACGGTGAAGATTTAACTCATTTTTTAACTCATAAAATGTTTTTTTTTTCATTTAATGGGGGATAAAAATATAATTTTGTTTTATTTGTAACTGTCATGTTCCTTAAATTGTGGATTTTTGTATGCTATTTATGGTTAATTTATTTTCTTTTCTTCTCCTATTCTATATATTATATTCCATTTTAAACCTAATTCTCTCCCTCCCATACGTTAAATGTAAATTGAAATTTATGAAAGACTTATATTTGATCGTTGAAGCTCAAGCCATTAAATCTAAAAATTTGTAGTAGTAACAGACACCGTCAACAAGAAATAATGTTTGAATTAGAAAACAAGATGTCACTTGCTGCCTGCTGCGGCCTACTGCACCAAAGTCGTTGCCTTCAAATGGAATGTCAAGCGGTGATAACATCGTAGCCATCAGATTTTCAATATTCGTACATGATTTTACTTATTATTATTATTTTTTTATTTTTTATTTTTATGAATTGTGAGGCAATTTAAGTTTTTTATTTTTGAAATCTCTTGCGCTGCATTAAAGATAGTTAATTAATGCATTATGACCAACTAAGGGATGTATTTTCATGAATATTGCATTGTGTAGATCAAAATCTCAAAAGTGGACTCAAGCTACAAGGTTTTGATATTGTGTAATCCAATATAATGTGAAATTATTTTATTCCTTTTTTTTTATTCCTGAAATATTCAAATTTTTAGCTAATGCATTATAGATTGTCATATGTTGCATTATAAAAAACCTCAGATGCATTATTGAAAAAATGAGTTTAAAATAATCTGTTAATAATCCACTTCACGCACTATTAATAAATAAATAAAAATGCCTAAGATATCTAAAGCGAATGGATTATTTATATGTAAACAAGATAATTCGTAATGATATTGATAGGATATGGCCTAGCTACTAGGCCCAAGCATCAGGCCCAATATAATTGGGCCCCGACAGTTAAGCTCGGCCTGTGCAGCTCGGCCCAACTAAGAATAAGAGATTTCTTCACTAAGGCAATCAAGACTCCTGCATCGACTACAACTCTAACTCTAAGAGAGATATAGAAGCTTGGTGTCTATCCATAAGAGGAGGATGAAGCCAAAAAGTCCAAATAGGAGAAGACTTTGTATCATAGTCAAACTCCATGTAATTAACTATAAATAGGGGCTTAGAATAGATTGAGAGGGGAGAACAATCTCGTAAGCAACACACATATACTAGCAATAATATCCATACTATCTTTTTGCTCCGTGGACGTAGATCTATTCCGGTAGATCGAACCACGTAAATCCCTCGTGTCCTATTATTTTTGTGTTTATTTTTTCCTTATTAACGTTCATTAATTGCCTACGAAAACAAGATCGATCACTGGCGCTGTCTGTGGGGATCTAAATTTGTGATTTCCAATCAAAAGTTTTATGGGTAATCTGATGTTATGATAAGACCAACACGATCAACCGCCACTGCTGCCGCCGTCAACAAGGAAAAGGAGAATCAGCAAACCGGGCAAGGTACTGCGGCAGCCGAGGCCAGCCAGGCGCAAGATCAGAATCCTGCATTACACCGGCGACCTGGGAAGGAGCACGTAAGAAGCTAAACTCTTGACGGACACATTCAACACGTGTTGTTGGATAAGCATGGAAATCCGATCAACCCGGAAGGAGAGAGTCACAACAGCAGCTAGGAGGAGGACGATGTCCATCTCCAACCGGACAAATTCGATAAGGCTGTAAGGGGATATCTTGCGTATAATAAGCAAGATTTTTTCCAATTAAGTAAACAACAAAAAGCCCAAAGTCGAGGTGGAGAACACAAAGCTACCTCCGGATCACGGCATCGGCAAAAGTCCCCTAGCGTCAGGATCGTGGGCGCACGGGACGCTGGGATTCCCCCTAGGAGATTTATTGACGATCGCCAGTGGGACCACCATCACCATCGCATCTCACCTCGCCGCGACGTCATCTCACCTCGACGCCACACCGTCTTACCTCGGCGTGACGAGGACAATTACCAAGGAGGGAGGTTCGGCATGTACGGGAGGATCTCTACCCCTTTTACCAACCGAATACTTTACACTCCTCTCCTGGATAAGTACAGAGTTCCGCCTATCAAGCCATACAATGGATCGTGCGACCCGAGGAATTTCCTGTCCTAATACCAATACAACATGGTCAACCAGGGACTCAGCGACGATATCTACATGTGCAAGGTCTTCCCAGAATTGTTGGTAGATAATGCACGCATGTGGTTTAACAGTCTACCACCTCGCAGTATCGGGTCGTACGACGAGCTGATGGATGCATTCGAGCGAAGATTTTTCCAGAAAGCCAAGGCGAAAACCACCTCGGCACATCTCCTCACTATCAAGAAAAGGCGAGGTGAACCTATCAGCGACTTTATAACTAGATTCAATGAAGAAAGTCTAAAAGTCGAGCACCTGACTGATGAGGTCCTAATCTCTGCCTTCCAAAATGTTATCCAGTCGGGAGCTCTATACAAGGAAATTGTGAGGGACGAGCCTCGCACTGCGAAGCAGTTATGGATCATAGCAGATCAGTTCGCAAGAGCCGACAAAGCTGACAGGCGCAAGCGCGAAGCTGACAAGGCCAAAAGCGTCGGATCGGAACGACCGAGGCCAAGGTCGGCAAAGTGCCTTCGACAGGCTACAACATGCACCCCTGGAGTCCAGACTCGAACCTCGGCAGAACCAGGTGAAAAGTCAATTCACCCCATTGATGAAGCCGAGGACAGAGATCTACGAACTGCACACTGACATGTTCGAGAGACCTCGCCCTCTATCAAAAGCGGGGGGAAAACGCCGATCTAAGGAAAAGTACTGTCATTTTCATGAAGATCAAGGACATGACACGGAAGAGTGCAGAGACCTCGCTATGGATATAGAGCAATTGGTACGCGACGGCACCCTTAAGAGGTACCAAAGCCGCGCCAATATGAAGCCAGACCTCAGGGCAAAGGAAAGCGCAAGCTAAATAAGGGAGGGAACAACTGCAACCCCCACGTTGATAAGAAGCCGAAGCGCGAAGATGATGACGAGGACGAGGACCAACCTCAGTTCGATAGAATCATCACAGCCATCATGGGGCTCCCACAATGTGCAATGAAGGCCTTTCTCAAGGCCGAGGCCCGAAGTCCCCAAACGGATGAGCCTTCCCATAAGAGGTTCAAAAAGGATGAGGCCATCACCTGTTCTGAGAAAGACCCGGTGCCAAAAAGAATACCTCACCAAGATGCACTCGTGATCGAAGCAGTCGTTGCCAACAAACTAGTTCAACGGGTATTCATCGATAGTGGAGCTTCGGTGAGTGTCCTCTTCAAATATTGCTTTGAGAAATTAGGAATCGAAGAGGCACGCCTCGCACCGGCACCAATTCCCCTAAAGAGCTTTGTACAGCAAGAGACGCACACAGAGGGGATTATCCAACTCCCTGTTATGGTGGGGAAACATCCGATGTCCTCCACTAAAGTGATGAATTTCTTCGTCATCAAACCCAATTCCCCGTACAACATCATCTTGGGCAGAGATTGCCTAGTTGCGGTAAAGGCTATATGCTCGGCGTACCATTTAACAATCAAGATCCCTTCAAAGGAAGGAGTCATCGTGGTTTGTGGGGATCGTTAACGAGCCAAAGAATGCTTGCAAATTGCTCTACGAGATGTTGGAACACCTCAGCACCCACAAGCATAGCAATTACAGAAATAATTGGAGCTGGAAAAGACGTCATCTGCATCTGACGAGCCAGTAGAAGATGTCACACTGTATGAAGATGACCCGTTTAAGGTCGTCAAAGTAGGCTTCGCTGGAGGAGCCGAACTCAGAAAGTAGATTGTCCAACTCCTAAGGAAATACAGGGATGTCTTCGCTTGGTCACCCCTCGACATGACCGGGGTCTCACCAAGTATCATCACACATCGGCTTAACATTGACCCGGGAGTGAAACCAGTTCGGCAAAAGCAGTGGGTATTTGCAGTAGAACGAAGCCAAGTCATATATGACGAAGTGCATCAGCTTCTGAAGGCACAGATACTCTTCGAGGTCAAATATCCGACGTGGATTGCCAACCCAGTAATGGTAAAGAAGCAAGGAGGAGGGTGGCGGATGTGTATCGACTATACTGATCTCAACAAACATTGCCCTAAATATTGCTACCCCCTCCCCAACATCGACAAGAAAGTCGAAGCTCTGGTCGGCCATAAGGTTTTCAGCTTCTTGGATCTGTATAAAGGATACCACCAAGTCCTAATAAGTGACGAAGACGTACCGAAGACAGCCTTCATTATAGACTTCGGCGTCTTCGTATACAAGAAAATGCCTTTCGGACTAAAGAACGCTGGAGCTACCTATCAAAGGATGGTTGACAAGATATTCGAGCCTCACATCGGCAAAATCGTAGAGGTTTACATAGACAACATCATCGTCAAAAGCAAGGAGTTAGCCACTTCGGTTGACGACCTCGAAATCGTCCTCGGTCTTTTACATGAGGTAAACCTTAAGCTGAACCCCCAGAAGTGTACGCTCATGGTCCGATCTGGAAAATTTCTGGGGTGTTAGGTCTCCAAAGAAGGATTGCAAGCCAACCCGTCCAAAGTGTGAGCAGTCCAAGAAATGAAGGTGCCAAAAACTATTCATGACATGCACAAGTTGACGGGTTGCCTAGCCACCTTGAGTCATTTCTTGTCAAAGGCCGCAGAAAAGCAACTTCCTTTCTTCAAGATCCTGAAAAAAGCGCCGGAGTTCGATTGGAAAGATGAGCATAGGTCGGCATTTGAAGACCTCAAGAAATACCTGGCCAATCTTCCGACCCTATCCGTCCCAAATGAAGGAAAAGCCCTTTCTCTATACCTTTTGGCCTTGGACGAAGCCATAAGTGCAGTATTAGTGAAGGAAGAAGGACATCGTCAGCTACCTGTTTATTTCAATAGCCGAGCACTGAAAGGACCAGAGACGAGGTACCAACCACTCGGAAAAGTCGCATTGGCATTAGTAAATGCTGCAAGGAGGTTGCAACCCTACTTCCATGCACATCCCGTACAAGTCCTGACCAACCTGCCACTTCAACAAGTGCTGACAAAACTGGAAACATCGGGAAAAATCGCCAAATGGGCAGTTGAGCTCGGTGAGCACACGATCTCCTTTTACCCTCGCCAAGCCATCAAAGGTCAAGCCCTAGCAGATTTCTTGGTGGAAGCTAAGTTCACAGAAGTGCCGAAGCCGACTGAACCTTCCCCAAGCAAAACCGATGCCGAAGCTCTGAAAGAACCGCCTAAAGATTGCTGGAAAGTCTATGTAGACGGAGCTTCGGGGCATTTGGGAAGCGGAACAGGTGTCATATTCCTCAGCCCAGATGGACAGGAGACAACTTATGCACTTCAGTTTGACTTTCCAACAACAAACAATGAGGTGGAGTATGAAGCTTTAATCGCCGGACTTCGTCTAGCTCAAGCTCTCCAGATACGAGTTGTACAAGTTTACAGCGACTCCCAAGTCATAGTGAACCACATGCTAGGAAGGTACGAGGCTAAAGGCGACATAATGAAAAAGTACCTACATAAAGCTAAGACCTTACAACAGTACTTCTCATATTTCGAGTTGATTCGCATCCCTAGGGGGAAAACAACCGAGCAGATGCCTTAAGCAAATTGGCGTCGTCATCTATAAGCTCTCCCATGGAAGAAGTCAAACTCCGAAGTATAGACGAAGCCGAGGTCAACCTAGTAACTGACGACGAGCCGAACTGGATGACTCCTCTTCGAAATTATCTGGAGAAGGGAGAACTGCCCAGTGATAAGCTCGAAGCTAGGAAAATCTTGAGCAAGTCTCCGAAGTACATGCTTGAACAGGGAGTGCTTTATAGAAGATCATACCTCCAGCCCCTCCTAAGGTGCATAGGTCTGAACCAGACAGATTACACACTACAAGAAATACATAAAGGATCATGTGGAAGCCACATCGGAGCCAGAGCACTCTAAAAAAAAGTCATGCGATGGGGATACTATTGGCCTACAATGTTCCAGGATGCAGTAGACCTCGTCAAATGTGCCCGAAATGTCAGATACATGCGACCGTGCCGAGGTTACCACAAACCGACCTCACCAGTATGCAAAGCCCATGGCCATTCATGTAATGGGGGATAGATGATTAACACGTATTTTATGTGCATGTTGGTGTGTTTTACATGTGTTTAAGTCTCGATTTGGGTGCTTAAGTGTTAGAAATGCTAGGGTTTCTTAACTTGTAGCATACATTCTACTTTTCTCGTTTCTTTTTGGTTTTCGATCTATTTTTGTAAGAATTGGAAAGAGCATTCATGTGACTAAGGATCTAAGGCTAGATATGAGGAAGAGTCGAGTTTGATTAGGGTGAAACCCCGGGTTAAGAATGTGGAATTTGAATTTATAAACTTAGGGTTTCACTCGTTCAAGTTTGTTTATGTTTTCCTCGTTCTCTCGAGTCTCTTTATGTCTTTTTGCAAGTTGATGGAGAATTTATTTGGCCAAATTGATCATTCCATGTCGAAGATGAGTTCGTTAGGAACCCGTAGCAAAAATCGGTTCGTAAATCGGAGTTCGTACGAGAGAGAACAGGCGAAAACGGGAAAGGCGTGCAAAAGAGAAGACGGAGTTGACCGGTCAAAGAAGGAGGGCCGGCGGCCTGACCGGCGGTCTGCCAGACCGCCGGCCAAGCTGCCAAACCGCCGTGAGCTGGACAGATATTTTGGCGGTCTGGACCGGCGGTCTACCAGACCGCCGGCGAGCCACCAGACCGCCGGTTGGCCGGAATTCCTCAACTTAGGGGGCGAGTTCGGCTTGCCCAAACTCGCCCTGGTTCATCTCGTTTCGCCCCGATTCGACTCACACTCGATTTTCAATGTATTTAATCTTATAATTCACCCCATTTGTATATCTTTTACATTTTTATTCTCCCAAGAACCCTAGAATATTTTCCCTCTTTCATTTTTAGTATTTTGAAGATTGTCGGAGCTATACTTTGTAGATTGGAAATTCAAGACCATCTTCTTCTTCCTTATTAAATTCTCTTTCTTTTAAGCATGATTTCATTTACTTTCTATGGTTTATTTCCTTTAATTATGTCTAGCTAAGTTCCTTTTGGTTTCAAATATATGAAGACATGATCTAGATTAATAGGTTTTTGGATATTGTAGTTGGATTTGCCTTCTAACTCATATGTCTTGCGGTTTGGGACTTGATTTTATTACATGTGTGATAGGCCATCATAGAGTGCATACAAGGTGTTTGGTTAAATGCTTAGTAGGCTTTAGTTCATAACACTTGGCATCAAACCACAACATATTAGTAATTCTTGCTAATATGAGATTCTAGATAATTAATTGAGCTATTTGGAGTTGATTTATGCATCTTGAGACTTAGCGAAGATAGATGTCATAGGTTAATCCACTTACATTGATTGCTTTGAGAAAAGAGTTGATGTATATCCTATAAAGAATTCCCGTACGAATTGGATTACATTGGTTTATCCTCACAAATTCCAAAACCTATGTTTCTAGTGAATGTTGGATTATATTTGGAACCAAAATTTCTTCTATTGATAGTTATCATTTGATACTTGTTTGCTAGTTGATTTTGTTATTTGCATTTGTCATAAATCTTTGGAAAAATACAAAAATATGATATATTGTAGCTTGGATAGTGATATGGATAGATAGGTTACTAGTTGAATCTCTTACGCCCTTGCATTCCCTGTGGATTCGACTTGAATATACTATTCGATTATCATTGCATCTCCCTCACCCCTAAGGTGAGGGAGGATCAATTTTTGTCGCCGTTGCCGGGGAATGCTTAGTTTGAGTTTCAATAGTCGATTTGGTTATTGAATTACTAATTCAAGCAATGCTTCTTTTGATTTTTGTTTTGTAGGTTTATGCACACAAGGTCCAAGGGAAGACTTGTTCAACCTTTGATCTTGAACTTTGAAAGAAGACATAGAAGAAAGAAGACATAGAAGAAGGAATTCTATTGAAGAAGAAGAAATGACTAACAATCAAGATTATGAGGCTCTTAGGAAGGAACTTGAAGATATGAGAGCTTGGAGAGATGAGCAAGAAAGAAGGGCTCAAGAAGATCAACAACCTTCGCTCAATCAAATGTTCGAATCTCCTACGGATCAATTTCAAGGAGGAGCATGGGGACATCGTGTCAATGTAAATAACTTTGAGATAAGGACAGGCCATATCCAAATGGTACAATCGGAGCAATTTGGTGGAAGGCCAAATGAGGATCCTAATGCTCATTTGAGCACATTTTTGGAGATTTGTGACACGGTGAAACACAATGGAGTGCAGGAGGATGCAATAAGGATGAAACTCTTCAACTTTTCTCTAAGGGATCGTGCGAAGGAGTGGTTTAAAAACCTTGACAAGAGCGAGATCACTTCATGGGAAAAACTATGCAAAGCTTTTCTTGCCAAGTACTTCCGTCCTTCCAAAGCCCAAAAGCTTATTTCAGAGATTTCACACTTTTCTCAACAAGTCGATGAAACTTTATTTGAAGCTTGGGAGAGGTATCGGGACTTGCTACGCAAGTGCCCTCAACACGGATTCAGTGAAGCGCAACAAATTGTCAATTTCTATAGTGGACTCTCTCCACACACGAGGAGCATAATTAATGCTATATCTGGGGGTTGTTTAGTGAATCGGAATGCAAAGGAAGCCCTTAGGATCATTGAAGAGATGGCCACTAATAGTTATCAATGGCCATTGGAGAGAGGTCCCACGAAGAAGGTGAATTATATACTTGAAGATGCAAGGATTGATGAGTTGGCCACACAATACACCCTCCTCAAAAAGGACTTTGAAGAAGAGAGAAAGTCGAAGAGAGATGTTCCAGTGGTCCAAAGCCAAGAGAATGAAGAGTACAATGGGAATGAGGAAGTGAGCTATGTGAACCAAAGGCCTTATGGGAATTTCAACAAGCAAAATTTTCAAGGAGCTCAAAGTGGTTTTCAAGGGAATTATCAAGGGGGGTTTCAAGGGAGGTCACAAGGGGGCTATCAAGCCTATAATCCCAACAACCGGAATCATCCCAACCTCTCCTACGAAAATCCTAATAATGCTCAATTCCCACCTACCGGATTTTCCGTTTCTCAAGGAGTAATCGAAGAACCTAAGAAGACAACTCCTTCTATTGAGCAACTTGTCCAACAAATGGCAAATCAACAAAGCTCGTTTATCACACAAACCGGGCAAAAGGTGAGTGCCTTGGAGAATTCACTTACCTCTTTAACAAAGCAAGTGAAGATGATGGAGGGCCAAATAAGTTAAATGGCTAACCAAGCCACCACTCAACATACTCCGGGAAAGTTTCCAAGTAATACGGAGTTAAATCCCAAGAACCAATGCAATGCTATCATATTGAGGAGTGGAAGAGCCTATGAGAATAAAGATATATCCGGAAGTGAAAAATGAGGTTCTCGTTGAAGACATACCCTATGAAGAGTCTCCAACTAGTGATAAAGAATCAAGGAAAGAAGTTCAAGGAGAAGCTCCTAAGGTGGTGCTAGTAGAGGCCCCTCTCCCTACCAAGGATGTTATTACGAAGGCTCCATTTCCTCATCGTCTAGCCAAGCATAAGGTTGACGAAAAGTTGATGAGATTCTTGGAAATATTCAATAAAGTACAAATCAACATTCCCTTGCTTGATGCACTTCGAGATATGCCCGGCTATGTGAAGTTCTTGAAGCATGTCGTTGCTTACAAGAGAAAGTTTGGTTCATTTGAAATAATTAGCCTAACGGAGGTGGTTAGTGCGGTGATCCAAAGAAGATGCCTTTGAAAAAGAAGGATCCCGGAAGCTTCACAATAGCATGTGTGATTGGAGGGAAAAAGTTTGGAAATATCTTATGTGATCTTGGAGCTAACATAAATTTGATGCCATTTTCTATTTTCAAGAGGTTGGATATAGGAGCGATCAAACCTACATCAATTTGCCTCCAAATGGCCGATCGTTCTATATCTTATGCTCAAGGAGTAGTTGAAGATGTATTAGTGAAAGTTGAGGAGTTCATTTTCCCCGCGGACTTCGTTATCTTGGATATGCCGGAGGACAAGGATATGCCCCTCATTCTTGGGCGTCCTTTTCTAGCAACCGGAAGAGCCCTTATTGATGTACAAGATGGGAATCTTACATTTAGAGTCAATGAATAGACCCTCACTCTTTCAATCTTCGATGCAATGAAGCGAGGAGATGACTCAACCTATGAGGAATGCAATGCAATCACCACCTTGCCTACATCTAGACCTGCCCACGGGCCGAGCCCGCCGGTTTCGGGCCCGGCCCGGCGGGCCACGGGCCTCGGACTGCATGAACCTAGCCCGGCCCTAGACTTGTGCCGCAGGTTTAGGGCTCGGCCCTAGGCCCGCCGGTTTAGGGCCGGGCCAGAACCGTAGGGCCTAGGGCCGGCCCGGCGGTTCACGCAAATGGGAAATTATAATTTTTTATGAATAGAAAATGATAATTTTTTATGTTTTGATGTTGTTTTGTTTTATTTTAAAAAATTTAAATAACTCATTAAATTGTTGAAAATGAATAAATAAGAACTTTTACAGGAAGAAAAACTCGTAAAACGCGAGAGAGATAAATCTCAGATTCAATAATATTCAAAACTGCCGTCCATCATCGTCTAACAATGCTTAAATACGAAACCCTAATCACCGAAAAACAAGAAATAACAAAAGGACCCTAAATAAAAATTCAAAAATACGAAATAACCCGAAAAACTATAAAATTGCAGTTTTGACCCTCTAAAAGATGGAATTTTCCCAAAATCCATCACAGCTCATGGCAGGAGTCATGAGTTTTGCTCAGAACGTCGTTTCCACCCGAAAAACACTAGGATTTCTCCCGAATTGAATAAGGGACATGTTTTGCCCGTTGGGCCCGGCCCGGCAGTCCTAATTGCTAGAAGGGCCCGACGGTTCAAGCCTAAGCCCGGCGGGCCGGCCCGTCGGTTAACCGACGGGTTTTCGGTTCAACATGCCTCGACCCGAGCCCGGCCCTTAGTCTTCGGTCCCGGTTACGGTTCGTGCCCGTTGACCGGCGGGCTAGGGCTAAGCCCGTTGACTTAGGGCCGGGCTAGGGCTAAGCCCGACGGGCCTAAAAGCCCAGGCAGGTCTACCTACATCTATGGCAAAAGATCTCACAGAGGAAATCATTTCCAATTCTCTCTACTCTTATTCCGATTTGGATGATGCTTGTGATGATTTATTGGAATCAATTGCCTATTTGGAAGCAAATCAAGGATCATTGAAGGATGAGGTCTATTACCTTGATATCAACCAACCGGGGGAAAAGGGAAGTTCAACCAAGGTGGAATATACTCCAATCACTTCTCAAGAGTTGAAACCTCTTCCCGATCACCTAAGGTACGCCTTCCTTGGTGATAATGACTCTTTTCCCGTTATAGTGTCACAACACTTGTCAGAGTCCGAATTGGACAAGTTGTTGCGTGTCCTTAGAGAGTTCAAAGATGTGATTGGTTGGTCTATTGATGATATCAAAGGAATTTCTCCATCTATGTGTATGCACTGGATTCTTTTGGAAGATAATTGTCGTCCTAGGAGGTTACCCCGTCTTGCAAGAAGTCATGAGGAAAGAGGTGTTGAAATTGTTGGATGCCGGGATGATTTATGCTATTTCGGATAGCGAGTGGGTAAGTCCTACTCAAGTTGTTCCCAAGAGAGGGGGGATTACGGTGGTGAAGGATGAAAAGGATGAGTTGATCACTACTAGAGTAGCGACGGGTTGGAGAGTTTGTATTGACTATCGAGCATTGAATTCCGCTACTAGAAAAGATCACTTTCCGTTGCCCTTTATTGACCAAATGCTTGATCGTTTAGCCGGATATGAGTATTATTGTTTCTTGGATGGCTACTCCAGATACAATCAAGTGATGATCGCCCCGGAAGATCAACATAAGACGGCATTCACTTGTCCATACGGTGTATTTGCATTTCGGAGAATGCCTTTTGGATTGTGCAATGCTCCTGCCACATTCCAAAGATACATGATGGCTATCTTTCATGGGTTGATTGAAACATTATGGAGGTCTTTATGGATGATTTTTTCGTATTTGGGACCTCTTTTGATCATTGCTTGGAGAATTTGACCAAGGTTTTGCAAAGATGCCAAGAAACTTCCCTAGTTCTTAATTAGGAAAAATGCCACTTTATGGTACGAGAGGGAGTTGTGTTGGGCCACAAAGTTTCAAGAGAAGGGTTGGAAGTTGATAGAGCAAAAATAGTTGCTATTGAGAAGTTGCCACCTCCTACAAGTGTGAAATCCGTTCGGAATTTTCTAGGCCACGCCGGATTTTATCGATGGTTCATCAAGGATTTCTCAAAAATATCCAAACCTCTTTGCTTTCTCTTGGAAAAGGAAGTTAAATTCAACTTTGATGAAGATTGTTTGAAGGATTTTGAGGCATTGAAGAAAGCTTTAGTAACTACACCCGTGTTAATCACTCCTAATTGGAATGAGTCTTTCATTTTGATGTGTGATGCTAGTGATTGGGCGGTTGGTGTAGCATTGGGGCAAAAGAGAGACAATTTGTTTCGTGTGATCTACTATGTTAGCAAAACTTTGTATTCCACTCAAAGGAACTACACCACGACGGAGAGAGAGTTGTTGGCTATAGTCTATGCTTTTGACAAGTTCCGATCTTATTTGGTAGGCAATCATACCATTGTCTACACGGATCATGGGGCAATTTGGCATCTATTTGCTAAAAAGGATTCAAAGCCTAGGCTCATCTGGTGAATTCTCCTTCTACAAGAGTTTGATATGGAGATTCGAGATAGGAGAGGATGTGAGAATGTGGTAGCGGATCACTTGTCACGTCTTGAGAATCCGGTGGAAGGGGAAGATCAAAAGTTGAGTATCAATGAGTTTTTCCCGGATGAGAAGATCATGGTGTTGAAGTGCAAAGATTCTTAGTTTGCCGACTTTGCTAATTACCTTGTGCTTCGAGAGTTGCCACCAAATCTCTCGGATTATCAAAAGGCCAAGTTCCTTCGAGATGTGAAGTTTTATTATTGGCAAGATCCATATTTATGGAGAAGATGTGCCGATGGTCTTATTAGAAGATGTGTCATGGAAGGTGAATGACTCAAGATTATTGAAGATTGTCATGAAGGACCAAATGGGGGTCATTTTGGGGCTAATCGTACGGCTTGGAAGGTATTTCAAAGTGGATTCTATTAGCCTTCGATCTTTAAAGATTGCCAAATCTTTGTGAAGAATTACGATAGATGTCAAAGGATGGGAAATATCACAAAAAGGGATGAGATGCCTCAAAACATCATGATTGAAGTTGAGTTGTTTGATATTTGGGGGATAGACTTCATGGGACCATTCCCTAATTCTTGTGGTTTTTCTTATATCCTTCTTGCTATTGAGTATGTTTCAAGATGGGTCAAAGCTATTCCAACTTTGACTAGTGATTCCAAGGTTGTGATCAAGTTTTTGAAGAAGAATATCTTGACTCGGTTTGGGACTCCAAAGGCTTTGCTTAGTGATGGGGGGTCTCACTTCAACAACAAATGGTTGGGAAATGTTCTTGCTAAATATGGAGTGAAGCACAAGATTACCTCTCCATACCATCCTCAAGCCAATGGTCAAGCCGAGCTTGCAAACCAGGAAATCAAGCAAATCTTGGAGAAGACAATCACCACTCGGAATGATTGGGCAAAGAAACTCGATGATGTTTTGTGGGCCTATCGAACCGCCTACAAAACCCCAATTGGTATGTCCCCTTACCAACTTGTCTTTGGAAAGTCTTGTCACTTGCCTTTGGAGATTGAGCATAAGGCATTTTGGCCTATAAAGAGGATTAATCTTGAGTTTAAGGAGGCCGGAGTGAATAGGAAGAATCATCTTGTGGAATTGAATGAATGGAGAAACGAGGCTTATGAAAATTCTCGGATTTACAAGGAAAGAGTCAAGAAGTTTCATGATTTGGAGATCCGAAGCAAGGTGATCATTCCGGGAGACGAGGTTCTTCTCTTTAACTCTCGTCTTTGTATTTTCCCCGGAAAACTCAAATCAAGGTGGACCGGTCCTTACATTGTGAGTAGGAGTTTCAAGAATGACACATTTGAACTTCTAAAGAATGATGGTTCTACCTTCGTTGTTAATGGACATCGATTCAAGCTCTATTTCAATTCGAAGAAGTTTAAGGAGGAGTCGACCATTCTTCTTAATGATGCTTGATTCGGAGGCTATGTCGAGCTAACGACGTAAAACAAAGCGCTAGTTGAGAGGCACCACAACACGTATCCTTTTCTTTTTCATTTTCTTAAGTTTTTATTTCATTTTCGATTTTTTTAGTCGTTTGTTACGTTTTTCGTTTCATTTTGAAAAAAAAAAATAATAAAAAAAAATAATATATAGAAAATTAAAAAATTAAAAAAATTAAAACATGTTTAGGGGGTCTCGATAGAGGGTCGGGAGTCGGCCCCTCTCGTTGGAAGGGCCAAAAAACGGTCTAAAGTCGAGCCGAAAGAGGACGGCAGTCTGGCCGGCGGTTTGCCTAACCGCCAGGAATTGTGCACAACCCGCCGTGAACCACAGAGATTTCGGCGGTCTGGCAGACCGCCGGCGACCTCCCAGACCGTCGCCGCCCCTCTTTTCCCCCTTCACCTTATTTCTTTGCTTGAACCACCTCTTTCTTCATTTATTCCACGTTTTGTTTTAAACATTGAAGAACATACACAATTCGAATAAATAACTTGGAATTTAAGAGTGTATGCAGCGGAATAATACTTAAGATACATGTATGAAGACATATATCTCCGAGAGTTCAATAACTTAAAGAAAATGACAAAAGCTCCGCTCCTCACTTCACGTCATCTTACTCAACCTACACATTTTAGAAATAACATGCAGGGCTGAGTACATTGAACCTAGTGGACACGTTGCCAAAATATATACATACTGTAATATTGTCAAGCCATAGTTGAGTAACGCATATGGATTTTCTTTAAAATAGCCTATGCTTACTAAATTCATTTGTGATACTTAAAGTGTCTGCACAGACTAAGTTCTTTAGTAATCTATCATATCTGAAACTGTGGGATCGAGGAGTTGGCCACCCCCATGAAACCTTGACCGGCCAACCGAAGATGGCACACGGTCACTGTGTACACTAATCCAGGTGAGATAGCTACCTCACAAGGACCGAATTCGTTTAACATAAATTGGGGAAGCCAATGCAGATAGGCATCATACGAAAAATCAAATATTTTTGGCATGACAATCTTTGAAAATAACTAATCTTAATCATTTAGAAATCTCATTTTATTTTGCATGAAAGCCCACCTCTTGAAGCGTCGAAAATGACCGGTCTTGATAGGAACGTCTGATCAACCTCCGCGTCGATTCGTGCCTATTTATAAGACGACACTATAAGAATTCTAAAGTGTGAAAGAATTCGCTAATTCAAGATAAAATATAATTATATTTATCCTAATTATTCTTCATGGATTAATAGGCTAATGAATTATTTATAAGAATTTCTTTAATATACATGGTTAAATAATTAACCCCTTTTCCTAAATAAATAAATCCAATTATTAATTAATTGGATTTAAGGCTTATAAATTAATTACTCGGAATAAATTCCGAAACTTGACTGCTCGATCGAAGTTGATAAATTAATTCTCGTTAATTATTTAAGGTTCTAAGTTAATAAGTCTTTTAATTAGCTCAGCTGGGCCCCAAAGAAATAATTAAGAGCTCGGCCCAGTTCTTGGTCCAGCCCAGACATCCGGCCCACATTCCAACCCGGACCCAACCCCACTTCAACAACCCTACCCCCTTCTTCCCTAATTGCTGACATTCCCCTCTTCATTTACAGATTTCAATTTCTTTCTCCTAATTCTAAATTAGGGCTGTCGATCGGTACGGTACCGGTACTCCCGTACCGAAAATTTGGTACCCGGGTACCGAAATACCCAGAATTTTGGGTACCGGTACCGTACCAAAATATTACTTCGGGTACCCGGGTACTGACCGGTACGGTACGGGTATTCCCGAAGAACCCAAAAGGTACCGAAATTTAAAAAAAAAAATATGAACTTTTTTATTTTTTTCCGTTTCCTATTGTGTCAACTGTCAAGTTCAAGTGTTCAACAAAAATACAAATTTCAAACTTCCAATACCAATACCAATCTAAATTCATAATTATAAATTCACAATCACATATCCACAATCCAAATTCAAATCTAAATTAACAATTAGAATTCCAATCTAAAATAACAATTCCAACAATTTGAGTTCCACTCTAAATTCCAGTAAAAACACCAAACATAAATAACTTCAAATTCTTATAAAAATATAAATTAGGTTTAGTAATTTAGTTTTAGAAAATATAAATTAAATTTCATAAATAAAATAAATATTTAATTATTTTATAATTAATTTCGGTACCCGGTACGGTACCCGGTACGGTACGGGATTCCCGGGTACCGAAAATAATAAAATGTATGGTACCGAGTACCATACCGGGTACCGAAAAATCGGTACTCGGTACCCGGTTCGGTACCGGTACGGTATCGGGTTTCCCGAAGTACCGGTACCATTTAGACAGGCCTATTCTAAATCACACTCTCTCTATCGGTTCTTTTTTCCCATTCTTTCTCCTCGCGTGCTGCCGCCACCGAGATTCCGCCTCTGTTGTTGGAGATTAGCCGCCGTCGAAGTTGCTGCGCCAAGGCCGCCACTGCTGCGTCGTCTCCGTCATCTACAGGTGACGCATGGCTGATGGGGCTGCGACGCCGTGGGGAGTCGGAGCCATTGCTGGAGGAAGTTCGACAGCTCGCCGCCATGCTCCGCCTCTGCTGGGGCTGCAGCGCCGTGGCTGCTGTCTTCCTTGTGTCGTCGCCGAGGCTGCAGGGATGGAGCTGGAACTCACCGCCGCTGCGGTTGAAAGGCTGCTGCGGTAGCCTTGCTGTCGTGAGCTCGACGACTTCGCTGCTGCAGCAGTTGAAGACAGTATCGTCCTCCCCTCCCCTCTAAATTATTCGTAATATTATTAATAATGTTTATTTATTTATTCTAATTTTCTTCCTTCTATGTGCTGATTTCCGGAGAGGTTTCTGTTGCAGCTTCGTCATGGTCACAGCCTTTGGGAATTGCCGTTGCTGCGGCTCCGAGACTGTCATCAACGAGGGAATATTCCTCGTTCGGTATCGACTTCTTTTTCCTCTTATTATTTCGTAAGTTAATAATTAGTTGCTGCAACGAATTTGTTTTTCTTCCATTGATTTGAGCTTGCTAAAGTGTGTTATCTTGTTGTCCTAGAGTTAGGAGAGTTAGGAACTAATTTACGTTGTTTGTTAAGTTCTTGTCCTTATTTCTGATTCTACTATGGTTGTATGCATTCAAGCACCTATAACTGAAGAGCTGATACGAGAATTAATCTCGTATATATCTAGTATTATTAGCAATTATCTTTTATATTTATTGTTTAGATTATAGTATATCCTTTCCATATTTGTCTAGGGTTTTAGCATTATAAATAGAGTGTTATTAGGAGAATAAGAATCAATCAATGAATCAATGAATTAAATCTATTTTCATTTACCGTATTTTACTTCTTAGTTTTTCTTTAGTTTCTGCAGAAGTTTCTTGGCGTGAACGACGAGCTCGATCTCACGTCTGCCTTTTGTTCTTCCCGGCGTGAACATCTCGTTCATCATCGCTTGATAAGGATTGAATCCTTATCAATTGGTGCTTTCATTGAGAGTGAAATCTCCCGCCGCCGTCTCCGGCGCAAGATTCACCCTTCTTCTTTCTCTTCTCCACCAATCTCCGAATTAATTGCTAAACCATGATTTCCACATGGAGCCATCACCCAGTCTACACCCCCTACTCCAATTTCCCTCCGACGCCTACTTCACAGCACCATACTACTTTCCAAATCCCCCAACATTCCCAAAACCCTAATATTTCAGATGCACGTTTGATGGCGTTGCTGAATGCACCTCCCTCTACACTGGAGATTCCGCAGCAGCTGACCATGCCGATGGATGTGGCCGCGGTCCCCTATTCCACTGCAGCACCAGCCTCCTTGGACAATGTTCTTACCATGTTGCAGCGTCTGGAAGCACGCCTCGACACGTCGGAGCGACGATGGGCCGCCCAGCCGCCACAGCCCCAGCACCACTCAGCGACATCGTGGGATCACCCGGCTTCTCGCGGGATTCCAGACTTGCCGTCTGCGCGATCGTCGTGGGAAAACCCTGCTCCCCGCTTCGCACAGCCGCTTCCCGCAGCCGCTCCGGTTGGGCTCAGCGCCGCCAACCGCCCTACTACATCGTGGGACCTACCAATTCCACGATTCTCACCGGACGAGGCCATCGTTCACCCGCCTTCCACCAACTGCACGTTCACGATGCCGCAACCATTGTCGTGGGATGCGCCACCATCGTCGTGGGACGCCCCTGCGCCTTGTTTTTCGTGGGACTCACCACCACCACCGCACTTCCATCCGTCACGGGCTTCGACTTCTGGGCCGCCACCGACGCCGGAACCATACTACGGCATGGCGCAGCCACCGCCTCGGCGGGAGCCCGATCCGCCGTATGGTATGCCCTACTCGTGGCAGTCGCCACCGCCACCGCCTTCCCCAGTGGCGGATCTCATTGCCCCTTCACTCTACTGTTACTGTACGCCGATGCGGAGCTTCAAGGTGCATCGGGAAGTTATGGCGGAAGTTGATGTGGCACCCGCTGTGATTGAGGAAGAGAAGCCATACTCATCATCAAGTACCGGCGTTCTACTCTTTAACCGCTGGTCATATGATGAGATTCAGATTAGTGATATCTCAGGGGAAGATTACATCACTGCCACTGCAGCCAAGCCCGTACCTGCTAGTTATTCTTCTGTTGCAGGTTATGTTGAGGCCGGCGATAGATCATCAACACTTGTTCTAACTAAATCAGTCTCTTCTAATGATTTATTACTAGTTGGTGATAAGTCAGTGGCTTATGATTGTTGCTGCTTCGGGAATGGATTCTCGGAATGGAAGTGAAACTCATAAATCAGTTATCTTGAATGAAATTGGTGCATATGAAGGGATTAAAGGGACACATAATGGTGGAGTGGCTGGCATAATCCTTCCCGAGAAGGAAGAGACCGTTCTAGCAATGAAGACAGTCGACACCATTGCTCTCCCTTTCGGGTTGGTTATTTCCTATCACATGTGGTGTGTGTTTGATCCGGGAGGGAATATCTCGTCACAGGTTTCATTGTGTTTCACTTCACCGCGGAGTGAGTGGTTTGTTGCAACGTGGTACCCACCTTGAGGACAAGGTGGATTTCAACCGTGGGGGAGTTGATACGAGAATTAATCTCGTATATATCTAGTATTATTAGCAATTATCTTTTATATTTATTGTTTAGATTATAGTATATCTTTTCCATATTTGTCTAGGGTTTTAGCATTATAAATAGAGTGTTATTAGGAGAATAGGAATCAATCAATGAATCAATGAATTAAATCTATTTTCATTTACCGTATTTTACTTCTTAGTTTTTCTTTAGTTTCTGCAGAAGTTTCTTGGCGTGAACGACGAGCTCGATCTCGCGTCTGCCTTTTGTTCTTCTGATAAGGATTGAATCCTTATCAAGAGCATATATATATAGAAACGACTTTGGTCTTGTTTCTTGGTTTTCTTCTTATTTAATTAAGGATTTCTATTGCTTGTTGTAAGGAGTTTAGGGGCTGAATTTGTTGCAGTTTATAAGTAAATTTCAGAGTTAATATAAGTGCTTCTATGGCCTTATTTGTGTAACTTTAATTCTGAATTTTTCGATACTTCTAGCATGCTTTTCATTAGAGTTATAAGAGAATAAGAATCATGCTTATTTTCTAAGTGTTTATGTTTTGATTAAACAAGACTCGCGAATTCTAAGTTCTTAAGCATGCTTGGTTCTATCATGAAGCTAGAAGGAAAGGGTGAGTGTTCTTACTAGTTGGAGTTTAGGTGTTGGAGTAGTCGGACAGGTTTTTGGAAAATGAGACTTGAAAATTCTTCTAGTATTCCTTCTCCTTCTGCTGCCTATCTTCTTCCCTCTGACTCTCTACTCCTTTCTCTCTTTACTTATTTGCTCCTTATGTATGTTTGAGTAAGTGTTGAAATGCCGAGGTTGAATTGGGTAAGGGAGAGGTATTTATAGCTGAAGTTGAAGGTGGTGACAACTCGTTGGATGGGAGTAGTTGAGGAGGTCATGGATAGGTACATTCACTGAAATTTTGCATGCAAGAATTCACATTTTGAATGGATTGATGAGTAAGGATGTATGAATTGTCCCATAGTACTACTTAATCTCTCATTCTTTTATTCCAACTTTTGTAAGGAAAATGCTTACTATTCTTCCCTTATTTCAGATTGGAGATGACTAATCAAACCTAACTCTTTTGCAGGTGTATATTCTTATGACAAGTGATGAAATTGTTCCTTATTCTAAGGTTGAGGGGTCGTTTTAGCTCCTGCATCACTGCTGCAGCTTTGGTGGTTCAGTGTAGTCCTTTCTTTAATAGTGTTTTGTACTTAATGGCTATTTATTGATAGTTGTACCCTTCTCTTCTTCCCTTTTCTTTTGAAGCTGCAGGAAGATGAACATAAAGTACCTAGTACTACCATTTCCTCTTCCTTTCCTTTTTTGTAGGGACTAAAACACCTTTAAAGTAATGGATTATTGTACCAGGTTTTATTCATTATATTTTGTTGGTTAGTGAGTGAAGGACAAATTTTTGGGAGTCGTGTTTTGTTTAATCTCTCATTTTGTTAAGTTGTAATGTTAATGAAGGAAGGTACTAATTCTTGTTGTTATAATATTTTTGAATGTTTATTTTTGTTTTTATTTAATTAAAGAGATTCGAAGAAAAGTTTTCAAGGTAATGGGCTGAACCCAAGCCACTTGGGCTTAGAAAATATTATTGGGCTTGTCCCAATAATGAATCTATAATTGTGAATCTATAATAGAGATTAATACTCTTAACTCGATGATTAATCTCGATTACTCTTAACTAAGTAGTATCAAATATTAATATTATAGTTATTCGACTATAAGCTTGATTGATTATTATAAACTCAATCGTTTATTCAATCGATTTAAGTAATCGAGAGAATCTTATAAATCAAAAGACTATTTGATTTACCTTGGATAATACCACTCTCTCCTAATTTTCAAATTAGAGAATTCTTTCTCAAAATATATATACATATATATTGGTCAGGGATAGAATTAGCTACAAAAAGTTAACTAATACTCCTTAATTTATCGACTTAATTAATAATAACGTATTTAGCAAAAGCGGGGCATTACAATTTAAGTGGGACGTAGGTAGTAATAGAGATTTGACTATGTAAACATATACGGAGTATATATGAAATAAATTAAATATCTTAGAAATTGAAAGAAGGTATGACGTATCACACATTAATAAAATAAATAAATCTAAACAAAGCTTCATGCACATAATTACAAAAACCTCTATCCCTCTCATATAGCTCTCATTTTATGAATTGCATATTAGTGAAGAGAGATAAAAAAAATGACTTCTATTGCTGTAATTTCTCTTCAATCCTCTATCAAAGCAGAAAAATCTTAGATGTTGCAAGTAAACATGTGATATTCTTATAAGAAATTCTTCAAAATGTACTAAGATCGCCGTAACTAACCAGACACCAAAAGGAACGAAACCCACGCCAAAGGCAGCATGGTCCTAATCCTAAAGTTGGGCACTGAAAGCCCCAAAATAAAAATAAAAAATAAAATCCATTACTAAATTACCAAAAAGATAGAGATATAACAATTGTATATCAGAACATCGTCTAGATGGAATCACGGCACAATCAAAAATCAAATCTATTTATAGTCTACACGTACCTTCAAGGGAGAAGTGGAAGTGAAAAACAGATGCCCAATATGGAGAGGAAGAGCTAAACTGGAAGTGAAACAAAAAAATTAGGACACAAAAGCTAAATTTCCGTAAAGATCAACTCCTGCTACAATCACATAGCACAAAGCATGAAGATGGCACAACACAAACGGAAAGCAAAACAAATAATTTAACCATACCATTGCAGGAGAGGTGGAGCCGTGGAGGGGAAATAACTCTCATGAAGCAAAACCAGAAACTCAATTTGGAGAGGCGGAGGTGAAATAATATTGAAATTGAACGATAGAAAACATAGAAAGTGAAGCAAAAGAGTTGGAAGATCGTCGATCAATCGTGATTAGATGGGAGCAGGTGATGGAAGTGTGTCGATGAAATGATGACCCAAAGGAAGGGCCAAGATCTGTTCCGATGAACGATCTGAAAATAACCACGCAAGTAAAACAAATAGAAATCGAAATTAAATCATGTAAGGATGACAAGATTACCAAATCAAGTAGGCCCACCACCATCCCCTTCTAAGATAAACGGATGTGATCTCCCAAAATAAATCAGACAGCCAGTTTTGTGCTTGATTTTCGGAAGTGAACTTCACAAAGCCCCCTAAATAACTGAAAATACGGAGAATGCCATATTCACTATTCTTTCTACAGCGGATTTCGAGGTAAAGTTCTGAGATTAACGCCTTACTTTGTCTTTGGTAATTGTTCCTCCCAACAGTAGCAACACTCTTTACTTATTAAGATTGGTATATATATATATATATATATATATATACCAATCTTAATAAGTGAGGAGTGGCACTACTATTCTTATGAACAAAGTACAAAGGCAATTTTTGGCGTGTTTTCATGTAAAATCATTGTAGAAACTACAGTGAATTGAACAAGCAGGGCATTTTTGTGATTTTTTGTACTTTGGGGGGTTTTATGTTAAACAATTATTGATTTTGGAACAGTAGATCTCTATCGGTCCAAAAAGTGATTTTCTGTCTACACGCTAACGCGTCGATGGCCACTCCATTTTACCATATCTCTTTTAGCCATTTCTGATTCTGCTTCTCAACAAAATGATTCTTGATTTTTCCTAAGGTTCTTATGCATGAAAACGATTCCGCTTCTACGTGCGCGACACTCGGCTTGTGTTTCTCAGCAGCAAGAAAAGATTGTGCCGCCTAAAGGGTATGCTTAGTATTATTTCAATTTTAGTTTGTGCTCCCAATCGATTCCTAATTTCTGCCTTTTTGCTACAAGAAAAGGATTCTTGATTCCGCTGCTCCGAGTTTGGTGTTCGGTTTGTATTTTTTAATATAAGAAAAGATTGGGCTCTTTCAATTTTGCACAGAGATATGCCCTCCACCGCCTTCTTCCATTCAATTTTGTGTATGATGTGAAGATTCTTCGGAAATTACCTTGTTATTGTGATTTCATCCCATCTCTCTGTTTGATTTTTTCAAATTTTGTAGAACGAGAAAAAGTTAGGCACAAGCCCTTTATTCCAATATGTCGCCACACTATGCAAGAGAGCCCCTGAAAGAGGTGGCGTCTTGATGAAATCCAGGTAAATCATATATGCATTTTTCGTATTATTGTCTTGAATCCGTTTTTATTTATTCTGAGAGATGCGAATTCTCCCGGTGTGGTGTGCTTACTGGTGATCGATAATCCAAATTCGGGAACAAGATATCAAGTGATGATGATATGAGAATTCTGAAACGGAAGAAAATGTTGGTCTTCTGCTCTTTGATCACTATTCATAGTACTTTTCTCTCCCTCTCTCTCCCCAAATGAATGAAAAAAAGGGTACTTATATAGATTATAACATCTTTGTTTTGGCTATTGATGAACACGTATTTTATGTGCATGTTGAGTGAGTTTTGCAAGTGTTTAAGTTTCGATTTGGGTGCTTAAGTGTTAGAAAAATGCTAGAGTTTCTTAATTTGTAGCATACATTCTATTTTTTCACGTTTTTTTTCGGTTTTCGATCCATTTTTGTAAGAATTGGAATGAGCATTCATGTGACTAAGGATCGAAGGCTGGAAATGAGGAAGAGTCGAGTTTGATTAGGGTGAAACCTCAGGTTAAGAATGTGGAATTTGAATTTATAAAGTTAGGGTTTCACTCGTTCAAGTTTGTTTATGTTTTCCTTGTTCTCTCGAGTCTATTTGTGCCTTTTTGCAGGTTGATGGAGAACTCATTTGGTCAAATTGATCATTCCATGTCAAAGATGAGTTCGTTAGGAAGCCGTAGCAAAAAGCGTTCATAAATCAGAGTTCGTACGAGAGAGAACGGGTGAAAACGGCGAAGGCGCGCAAAAGAGAAGACGGAGTTGACCGGTCAAAGAAGGAGGGCCGGCGGCCTGACCGGCGGTTTGCCAGACTGCCGATCAAGTTGCCAAACCGCCGGCCATTGTACAGAGAATTCGACGGTCTGGACCGGCGGTCTGCCAGACCGCCGGCGAGCCACCAGACCGCCAGTTGGCCGGAATTCCTTAACTTAAGGGGCGAGTTCGGCTCGCCCAAACTCGCCCCGGTTCGTCCCATTTTGCTCCGATTCGACTCATACTCGATTTTCAATGTATTTAATCCTAGAATTCACCCCATTTGGATATCTTTTGATATATTTTATTCCCCCAACAACCCCAGAATATTTTCTCTCTTTCCTTTTTAGTATTTTGAAGATTGTTGAAGCTATACTTTGTGGATTTGCAATTGAAGACCATCTTCTTCTTTCTTATTAAATTCTCTTTCTTTTAAGCATTATTTTATTTACTTTCTATGGTTTATTTCCTTTAATTATGTCTAGCTAATTTCCTTTTGGTTTCAAATATATGAAGACATGAACTAGATTAATAGGTTTTTGGATATTGTAGTTGGATTTGTCTTCTAATTCATGTGTCTTGTGGTTTGGGACTTGATTTTATTGCATGAGTGATTGGCCATCATATAGTGCATACAAGGTGTTTGGTTAAATGCTTAGTAGGCTTTAGTTTATAACACTTGGCATTAAACCACAATATATTGGTAATTCTTGCTAATAGGAGATTCTAGATAACTAATTGAGCTATTGGGAGTTGATTTATGCATCTTGAGACCTAGCGGAGATAGATGTCATAGGTTAATCCACTTCATTGATTGCTTTGAGAAAAGAGTTGATGTATATCCTATAAAGAACTCCTGTATGAATTGGATTAAATCGGTTTATCCTTGCAAATTCCAAAACCTATGTTTCTAGTGAATGTTGGATTATATTTGGAACCATAATTTCTTCTATTGATATTTACCATTTCATACTTGTTTGCTAGTTGATTTTGTTATTTGAATTTGTCATTAATCTTTGGAAAACACAAAAACATGATATATTGTAGCTTGGATAGTGATATAGATAGCTAGGTTACTAGTTGAATCTCTTACGCCCTTGCATTCCTTGTGGATTCGACTCGAATATACTATTCGATTATCATTGCATCCTCCTACCCTCAAAAGTAGGACGGATCAATTTTTGGCGTCGTTGCCGGGGACTGCTTAGTTTGAGTTTCAATAGTCGATTTGGTTATTGAGTTACTAATTCAAGCATTGTTTCTTTTAATTTTTGTTTTGTAGGTTTATGCACACAAGGTCCAAAGGAAGGATCGTTCAACCTTTGATCTTGAATTTTGAAAGAAGGCATAGAAGAAGGAATTCTATTGAAGATCAAGAAATGGCTAACAATCAAGCAATGGAAGCTCTTATGAAAGAAATGGAAGAGTTTAGAGCATAGAAGGATGAGCAAGAAAGAAGGGCAAATGAGGCTCAACCACCTCCTCTCAATCATATGTTCCAATCTCCAACGGAACAATTTCAAGGAGGAGAATGGGGGACGATCAATGCCAATAATTTTGAGCTCAAATCCGGACTCATCCAATTGGTGAAGAGTGAGCAATTCGGTGGAAGTCCTATAGAGGATCCGAACGCCCACCTTGGTATGTTCCTTGATATTTGCGATACTATCAAGCTTAATGGAGTTTCAAATGGTGCTATCCGGATGAGGATGTTCGGGTTTTCTCTACGGGACCGGGCCAAGAATTGGTATAAAGGACTAAACAAAGCTAACATTCACACATGGGATGATCTATGCAAGGCCTTCCTCTCTAAATACTTCCCACCATCCAAAGCTCAAAGGCTTATCTCCGATATTTCACACTTCTCTCAACAAGGTGATGAGACTTTGTTTGAAGCATGGGAGAGGTATAGAGAGCTTTTGAGAAAATGTCCTCAACATGGTTTCACGGAAGGTCAACAAATTACCACTTTTTATAGTGGTCTCACACCACACACAAGAAGCATCGTGGATGCTACCTCCGGAGGATGTCTAGTGAATCAAAATGCTAAGGAAGCCTTAGGATTATTGAAGAGATGGACGCCAATAGCTATCAATGGCCAATGGAGAGGGCCCCTTCTAGGAAGGTTGCTACTATCGATGATGAGAAGTTCGATGCATTGGCAATGGAGGTTGCTAATATGAAGAAGAGAGGAAAGTTCAATCTCAAACCCAAGTTCAAAGTGTTCATCAATATCAAGAGAACTTGGAGTCTAATGGAAGTGAAGACTTGAATTTTGTAAACCAAATGCAATATGGAAATTTCAACAAAGGGGGTTTCCAAGGACAACAAGGAGGATTCCAAGGAAGGCCACAAGGAGGAAATTCTTATGGTTATCAAGGAGGCTATCAAGCCTATAATCCAAACAACCGGAACCATCCTAAACCTCTCTTACGGAAATCCTAACAATGCTCAATTGCCACCTCCCTGATTCTCCGTCTCTCAAGGAGTTATTGAAGAATCAAAGAAAACATCTCCTTCTATTGAGCAACTTGTCCAACAAATGGCAAATCAACAAAGCTCGTTTATCACACAAACCGGACAAAAAGTGAGTGTATTGGAGAATTCTCTCACTTCTTTGACAAAGCAAGTGAAGATGATGGGGGGCCAAATAAGTCAAATGGCTAACCAAGCCACCACTCAACATACTCCGGGAAAGTTTCCAAGTAATAGAGAGGTTAATCCAAAGAATCAATGCAATGCTATCACACTTAGGAGTGGAAGAGCCTATGAGAATCATGCTACATCCGGAAGTGGGAAAGAGGAAGTCTTCGTTGAAGATATACCATATGAGGAGTCTCCTACCAATGAAGAGAATTCTAGGAAAGAAGTTCAAGGAGAACCTCCTAAGGCGGTGCTAGTAGAGACTCCTCTCCCTACCAAGGATGTTATTACGAAGGCTTCATTCCCTCATCGTCTAGTCAAGCATAAGGTTGATGAAAAGTTGATGAGATTCTTGGAGATATTTAACAAAGTACAAATCAACATTCTCTTGGTTGATGCACTTCGAGATATGCCCGGATATGTGAAGTTCTTGAAAGATGCCGTTGCTAACAAGAGAAAGTTTGGTTCATTTGAAACAATTAGCCTAACGGAGGAGGTTAGTGCGGTAATTCAAAGGAAAATGCCTTTGAAAAAGAAGGATCCCGGAAGCTTCACAATAGCATGTGTAATTGGAGGGAAAATGTTTGGAAATGTCCTATGTGACCTTGGAGCTAGCATCAATTTGATGCCATTGTCTATTTTTAGGAGATTGGATAGTGGAGAGATCAAACCTACTTCTATTTGTCTCCAAATGGCCGATCGTTCCATATCTTATGCTCAAGGAGTGGTTGAAGATGTGTTAGTGAAAGTTGAGGAGTTCATCTTCCCCCGCGGACTTCGTTATCTTGGATATGCCGGAGGATAAGGATATTCCCCTCATTCTTGGGCGTCCTTTTCTAGCAACCGGAAGAACTCTTATTGATGTGCAAGATGGGAATCTTAGGTTTAGAGTTGATGAAGAGACCCTCACTCTTTCCATCTTTGATGCTATGAAGCGAGGAGATGACTCAACCTATGAGGAATGCAATTCAATCACCACCTTGCCTACATCTATGTCAAAGGATCTCACGGAAGAAATCATCGCTAATTCTTTCTATTCTTATTCCGATTTGGATGATACTTGTGATGATTTGTTGGAGTCTATTGCTTATTTGGAAGCAAATCAAGGATCATTGAAGGATGAAGTTCATTACCTTGATATCAACTAACCGGGGGAGAGTGGGAGTTTAACTAAAGTGGAATCTTCTTCAAACACTTCTCAAGAGTTGAAACCTCTTCCCGATCACCTAAGGTATGCCTTCCTTGGTGATAATGACTCTTTTCCCGTAATTGTGTCACAACACTTGTCAGAGTCCGAATTAGACAAGTTGTTGTGTGTCCTTAGGGATTTTAAAGATGTTATTGGTTGGTCTATTGATGATATCAAGGGTATTTGTCCATCTATATACATGCATCGTATTCTATTGGAAGATGATTGTCGTCCCAAGGTTCAACCTCAAAGGAGGTTGAATCAGGTCTTGCAAGAGGTGGTGAGAAAAGAGGTGTTGAAGTTACTAGATGCAGGAATGATTTACGCCATCTCGGATAGTGAATGGGTAAGTCCTACCCAAGTTGTTCCGAAGAAAGGGGGGATGACTGTGGTCAAGAATGAGAATGATGAGACTATTGCTACAAGGGTTGCCACTGGATATCGAGTTTGTATCGATTATAGGGCTTTGAATTTGGCTACAAGGAAAGATCATTTCCCTTTGCCCTTTATAGATCAAATGTTGGATCGTTTGGCGGGCTATGAGTACTATTGCTTTCTTGATGGGTATTCTGGATACAACCAAATTGCCATAGTCCTGGAGGATCACACAAGATGGCCTTTACATGGCCCTATGGAGTATTTGCTTATAGGAGGATGCCTTTTGGGTTGTGTAATGCTCCGGCCACTTTCCAAAGGTGCATGATGTCTATCTTGGAAAGTTTGATTGAAAATATTATGGAGGTATTCATGGATGATTTCTCGGTTTTCGGGAAGACCTTTGATTCTTGTTTGGATAATCTCACAAAGGTGTTGCAAAGGTGTAAGGACACTTCTCTTGTTTTGAATTGGGAGAAGTGCCACTTCATGGTTACAGATGGAATTGTGCTTGGGCATAAAGTTTCTAGAGATGGTTTGGAAGTTGATAGAGCCAAGATTGTTGCTATAGAGAAGCTTCCACCCCCTACAAATGTGAAATCAATCCGAAGTTTCCTTGGTCACGCGGGGTTCTATAGAAGATTCATTAAGGATTTTTTAAAGATCACAAAGCCACTTTGTGATCTCTTGCAAAAAGATGTGAAGTTTGTATTTGATGAAGAATGTTTGAAAGCTTTTGAGACATTAAAGAAAGCCCTCATCTCTACTCCTATTCTCATCAAGCCCAATTGGAGTGAATCTTTCATATTGAAGTGTGATGCAAGTGATTATGCTTTAGGAGTGGTTTTGGGGCAAATGAGAGATAAAGTGTTTCGGGTCATTCATTATGCTAGTAGAACCTTGGATGGTGCTCAAAGGAACTACACAACAACTGAAAGGGAATTCTTGGCCATTGTCTTTTCTTTTGACAAATTCCGGTCATATCTTGTTGAGAATCACACTATTGTCTATTCGGATCATATGGCTATACGACATCTCATGGCCAAGAAGGATGCAAAGCCTTGATTGATTCATTGGATTCTCCTTCTACAAGAATTCGACATAGAGATTGGTGATAGAAGAGGAGTTGATAATGTGCTAGCCGATCACATGTCAAGGCTTGAAAATCCGGTTGAATGTGAAGATTTGAGATTGAATATCAATGAGTGCTTCCCGGATGAGAGAATCATGGTCTTGAAATGCAAGGATTCTTAGTTTGCCGATTTGCTACTTATCTTGTGCTTCGAGAGTTGCCACCAAATCTCTCGGATTATCAAAGGCCAAGTTCCTTAGAGATGTGAAGTTCTACTATTGACAAGATCCATATTTATGGAGAAGATGTGCCGATGGTCTTATTAGAAGATGTGTTATGGATGGTGAATGGCTCAAGATTATTGAAGATTGTCATGAGGGACAAATGGGGGTCATTTTGGGGCAAATCGTATGGCTTGGAAGGTTTTTCAAAGTGGATTCTATGGCCTTCGATTTTTAGGGATTGCCAATCATTTGTGAAGAATTGTGATAGGTGTCAAAGGATGGGGAATATCACAAAAAGGGATGAGATGCCTCAAAACATCATGGTCGAGGTTGAATTGTTGATGTTTGGGGGATAGACTTCATGGGACCATTCCCTAATTCTTGTGGTTTTTCTTATATCCTCTTGCTATTGAGTATGTTTCAATATGGGTCGAAGCCATTCCAACTTCGACTAGTGATTCAAGGTTGTGATTAAGTTTTTGAAGAAAACATATTAACTCGGTTTGGAACTCCAAGGGCATTGCTTAGTGATGGGGGTCTCACTTCAATAATAAGTGGTGGGAAGTGTTCTTGCTAAATATGGAGTGAAGCACAAGATTACCTCTCCTTATCATCCTCAAGTTAATGGTCAAGCGGAGCTTGCAAATCGGGAGATCAAGCAAATCTTGGAGAAGACAATCACTACTCGAAAGATTGGGCAAGAAACTTGATGATGCTTTGTGGGCCTATCGAACCGCCTATAAAACCCCCATTGGTATGTCTCCGTATCAACTTGTGTTCGGAAAGTCTTGTCACTTACCTTTGGAGATTGAACATAAGGCGTTTTGGGCTTTAAAGAAGATTAATCTTGAGTTTAAGGAGGCCGGAGTGAATAGGAAGAATCATCTTGTGGAGTTAGAGGAATGGAGAAACGAGGCTTATGAAAATTCTCGGATTTACAAGGAAAGAGCCAAGAAGTTTCATGATTTGGAGATTCGAAGCAAGGTGATCATTCCGGGTGACGAGGTTCTTCTCTTTAACTCTCTTCTCGTCTTTTCCCCGGAAAACTCAAATCAAGGTGGACCGGTCCTTACATTGTGAGTAGGAGTTTCAAGAATGGCACATTTGAACTTCTAAAGAATGATGGTTCTACCTTCGTTGTTAATGGACATCGACTCAAGCTCTATTTCAATTCGAAGAAGTTTAAGGAGGAGTCGACCATTCTTCTTAATGATGCTTGATTCGGAGGCTATGTCGAGCTAACGACGTAAACAAAGCGCTAGTTGAGAGGCACCTCAACACGTATCCTTTTCTTTTTCATTTCCTTTAGTTTTTATTTCATTTTCGATTTTTTTAGTCGTTTGTTACGTTTTTCATTTCATTTGAAAAACCAATAAAAAAAAAAAAAAATTAAAAAAAAAAAATTAAAACATGTTTAGGGGGTCTCGATAGAGGGTCGGGAGTCGGC